>JAPYYQ010000499.1:0-108229 GCA_030522585.1 Anagyrus pseudococci
CTCTCTCTCTCTCTCTCTCTCTCTCTCTCTGCGTAAAATACGTGAGCGGAATCATTCGATGTCGATGCGGGCTGTACCCGCTTTAATCCCAACTTTATTTTTTTCTCTTTCCCTCTCTTTTTTTCTTATTTAAACCGTATTTCTTTGAGCGCAGATTGGCCAGAGGCGATTGCAATAGTTTAAACAATTTTTTTTTAACGCACACTCGATCCTCCCTCTCCCCCCAAAGAGGTATGCTCCGGTGCCGAGGACACAATAGCACCTCGACGTCTTGTTCTCTATTTCTCCAACAGATTAGGTAAGACCGCGGACACGTAATAATACTGCTGTTAAGTCGAGGCGGTACCTCTGCTGCGGAGGAAGCTCTAGCGCTCTCGAGTGCTGCTTCTAAGATACGTAATGCCCAAAGGAACGTCGCCAACCTCACCCCCCCCCCCCCCCCCCCCCCCCCCCCCACGCCACGCCCTGTCACTTCCTGATTAGCTGTTTAATTGTCCTGAGGAGTAATTATCCGTGATAACGTATAGGCTTGAGCGGCTGAGTGCTTTGCTATCTCTGATCGTTGAAACTAATTGTTTTGCATTTTCTTTTTGTTACAGGTAAGCAACATGAGAAATTCTTCGTTAACCTTCAATCGACCTAGAAATATGTATCAACGCGTAAGTAATAAAAATTTAATTATGCGTCCATTTAAATGTACGAACTCGTTTGCTCCAAATTATTCGGCCAATCAGCAAAGAGTTTAAGAGCGTCCGCGTCAGTTCTTACAGCCTCGCAATCCGGCGCTAACAATTCCGTCGGGCTTTCCAGGCTCTCGCAAAAGCCGCTGCCCAATCAATAACTCATATCAATCAAGGACGAGGGGTGGGAGAAGAGGACCGGTCCTCGTGGCAAGGGAGAAGGCGACGTTTGGAATTCGGCCTTTAGCGTAACGAGATAACGGATTAGCGTAGACTGTCCAGAGCCGAAATGGCCGTTAGTCGATGGGGCAGTCAGTGTGTGTGTAAGACGCTGGCTGCTAGGTCACGTTGGTCAGAGGTGCCCGGGGCGCTTGTGCGTCTGCTCGCCAATATAGCTTCGTCGATGGGGAGGGATGGTGGTGGCCCGTCGTAACCGAGAGAGTGGTATAGAGATAAATCCAGCGGTGGTAAAGTCCAAAGTGATTTCGCGACAGCTCCCGCGGAATCGGCCGAGGGAGAGAGAGAGAGAGAGAGAGAGAGAGAGAGAGAGAGAGAGAGAGAGGGAGAGAGAGGTGGTAGAGAAAAAGAGCACGGGGGAGGGGAGGCGGGGGCGCCCGTGGGCTCGGGCCCCCGGGGACTTAAGCCTCGCGTGACGAGCGATACTGGCTTTGGCGACATCTCGACGAGAGTTGCGGCTGGATTCTTGAAGCTGCTGCAGCAGCCGGATCTCTCTCGCTCTCTCGAATGGAGCGCACTAACTTGTCCGGGAATCCCCGGAACCGAAAACGAATTGAGCTGTTTTCCCAATACCCCAGGCCAACTGTAATACCCTCGCGCGTAGCCGAGTCTCGCTCCGTCCGAGATCCAGCTCTCTTCTTCCTCTTCTTCTTCCTCTTACTGCTTCTACATTGAGTCCTCGCCCGGCGTAGCTCGCCCCCTCCGCGTCCGCGCTACCTCTAGTTAAACTTCCAGCGTCTCTATTTTCTGCCCGTCTCTACTCGTTATCTTTTCTTTCTTTGAAAAAGATTGGTTAGGCAGGATCTTTCTTGTCGGACGCCGCCGCCGCTGCCGACGTTAGCTACCCTTTTCTTGGCTTCGATTTACCGTTCACTCTTATCGATTAACTTCAAAACTTCGGCCCGAATGAAAGCCCCCCTCCCGTGTACGATAATGAACATTTATATCGGCTCCCGGCCGAGTTGCAAGCTTTGTACACGCGCCTGTCTACCCTCTCCCCCTACCCTCCCCTGCCCCCCCCCCTTATCCGCGCCTTACTTCTGCGCCGATGAACTATCTGAATAATTCGACGATCCATTTTCAACTAACTTAATTGACTTTGAAAGTTTATTGATTAACATTTTATTTTTCTCCCCCGACCCCTGACAAAATCAATTTTATTCGACTGCAATCACACGAATTGTCTATTAAAAAAAAAAGAATCAAAATCAAAATATCACTATTTAATCTCTGACAAGCGAATCATCCGATCGAAAATCCGTTGAAAATGTGTCATACTTGGACGGTTAGCGTGCAATCGCATATCGGCAAACGTAACGACATGAATCGCGCGAAAAACAAAACACAACGACCGTATCACTTTGAATTTCCTAAAAATCGATTTCTTTTAGCCCGGCCAATCGTTTGACATAAATTGGATTTTTATTTAACGCGCCTAATCGTCCGTATGGTATTCTGACAATGGGCCCCGAGGCTCGGCCATTCTCGCGGTAAGCGACGGGCCACGATAATCGTTAGCAGGCTCAGTCGGGGGTTTGTGGGGGGATCGTAATTACTGGCCCTCACCTTCGTGCATGCCCGGCTGAATCGCCCTGGAGGATCCAACCTTTATCGATGCGTGCCGCGTTGATCGACAGCGTTGAAAATGAATATTGTTCGGGCAGGTTCGCTTTGTGCGTGGATCAATGTCGCCGTTGGATATTCTTTAATGACAGGCCCAATTTAGCCGAGGAATTTTGGTTATTAAAATCGCCGTGTCCATTACGAAACGTTCTCCGTTCGGTCAACATCAAAATTATATCATTCGCTTTTGATGTGCAATAGTCATCGAGCGATTGATTTTCACGCGCCCGATGTAAAATCGCTCAGACTCGTTATCAAACAATTTTCCGGACATTTACGCTGTCGCGTCTATTTTCACGCAACCCCGAGCGCTTCCTCCTCGTCGTCTTTGCAAATCTTACAAACCGCCCCGTTCGCGAGTCGATCGAGCGTAATTTAGCGGCGCACTTATAAAGCAATTACTCCTAGAAAGGGGCCTTGTTAACATCTTCAGCGGTGCGTTAAAAAACGGAAGGGAGAAACCGAGCCGAAAAAGTCGTCAGCTCCGACCGCGCACACACGCGCAAGTCTCAACTCTCTCTCGTCCGGCGAAAGGATCAACTCGAGTGTGGCTTATCGGCTTTGTTCCAGGCGTCCCCTCGCGCCTTCCAGCGGACCTGCTCTCGCGCCGTTTTCTCCCCTTCCGCTTAAATCCTCTGACGCCACTTGACGCGCACCGACATCCCTTTCCCCCCTCTATGCGTACTATTACGCACTTCTTCGGCTGTCACTTTTGTTACACCGCCTGCCTCTTATCTCCCCGGCGCAGGGAGCCTCTCTCCAGAGCGAGCTTTTTGTTCGAGACTGATGTGCCATGAGAATTCGGATTTTTAATCGAGTAAATTCGGAGGGGTGTATGGTCTTGACGTCATCGCCCTACCGCTAGATGCTCGCGCTCTGTGCGCGCTGCTCGTATTCTGTGAAGGACGCACATTTTTTATGAAGTCGAGAGCTAAAGCTCCTTACGCACACCCACGCCCTTCGGCTCACTCCTACGGTGAGATGCTTTCTATTTTTGGTTTTCGTACTTCACGCTCGATTTTCGTTGAGTTTTCAATTCTTACGGGGAAGACTCGTAGGTTTCGTTGTTTTAGCCAATTTTCAAATGTTTACCATAGGCTGCATGAATTTACATTACAACATTGATTGTTAGCTCGGTAAGGATTTGGGTAACAATAACCATTCTCCACTCCAGCAACCCATGCTGGAGCTTGAGCAGCTTAATTATGATAAACACGTCCTCGAGTCCATAACTATCCTCAAAACTATTTTCAAAACTTTCCCAATACTTGCCAAGCGGAGAGTCTAGTCTCTCGCTCTCTCTCACTTTCGAGAGAGAGAGAGAAAGCCAGTAAATTCCTCGCTGCAACTTTGTCGCGCCGGTCAACTTTTCAGGCTCGCTTACCGCATACTTTCCACCCTGTAAAATCTCGCACATCGGCGATAACGAAGAGAGCCCCGCGAAGCCTCCATTTTTCATGTCTTCGCAGTCATCAGTTATGTCCCTCGACCCCCCCTTCCCCGTCCAAGTTTTTCGCGGCCTCATACGTGCGGGGCTTCGATCGACAGGAGTGACGTGTGTGTGGATAGGCTCGAGAGACCATTTGTAATTCCTGCATCGGCTGTCCCAGCTGGTCAGTGTCTACGTTAACGTCAGCCGCGCCAATGAGATGCGACACTTTTCAGAAAGAAAAGGCCTGCCGTGCCTGAGGGGGAAAGACGAGCGTTTCCCCTATGTGTTTTTCTCGAGTGAAACCCGCACTTGGATTTTATTGCTCGAATATATATTGCGGACGGGATGTCTTACTTGGCCTGTCCCTGACATGAAAACGCGATCGAGAGAGAAAGAGAGAGAAGAAGAGAGAGCGTACATATTTGGATTCGCATCCTGTGAGTACTCTTCTACGGGAGGGTACAAAAGGTGGGAATAAAACAAGTGGTCCAAACTTGTTCTTCGGGGAGGCTCTGGCTTTCTTACTTCCGCCCGGTCTGTGTGTGTCTTTCTTCTCGTCTTGGCTGCCGAGAGGAGGTGCCAGCCGGAAGATATCAAATAAGTCGCGGGAGAGGGGGAGAACAGATGAGAGGAGTACTCGTAAAGCCAAAGTATACCAGGAGGGGAGGCAAAAGAGTGAAGGAGCTCGAATGTTAAAGGAAACGAGACGGCATACGCGCGC
This sequence comes from Anagyrus pseudococci, assembly GCA_030522585.1. NCBI lineage: Eukaryota > Metazoa > Arthropoda > Insecta > Hymenoptera > Encyrtidae > Anagyrus > Anagyrus pseudococci. Next base: position 4,694 of record JAPYYQ010000499.1, read on the forward strand.
GGACTTATGAAACGCGCCAAGCGTCGTATAGCTTTGCATCCGCTTATTTTTCCCGGCTCCAATTCAACTTGTTTCGAACCGAACGATTAGGATGAAATTTCAGGGAATGTTCCACTTTATCTTTTCCCCGGCGATCTTAATCAGCAGGAAGCGCGCGTGGATGAAAGTATATACGGCGTTGTTATTTGTTCTCCAATACTTGCGCGAATGATCGATTTTACGGGGGCATAAGCGTCGCGAAAGTTGGAGGAGCGAGAGAGAGAGAGAGAGAGAGGATTCGCAGCTGGTTCCGCGATGAAAATAATCGGAGATGCTGACACCAAGTTACAATAGCTGCTCTCGTGCAACTTTAATGCCTCGACAGGCGCGCTTTTAAGGATTGCCAGATTCTTGCTCGCGATTTTACCGAGTATTTAAGACAAAAAGCTGGCAGGGGGGAGGAGGAATTGGAGATTTGCAAGTTTATCGCTGGGAGGAGGAGCTGTCGATATTCTGCATTTTCGAAGCCATTGAATATTTAGGATCTAAGAGCTTGGATCTTGTCGTTTGCTAGTTGAATGCCTGCTCGAGACTTTACCGAATTCCCCCCCCCCCCAAATTGTTCTCTTCGCCTCTTTTATACTATTTATTTGTTGCTATCGCATTTTCAGCCTGTTATTTCGAGATTGTTATTTATTTTATGAATTCGCACTCGCAGCCCTTGTGATTGTTTATGACATAGTAAAAGTTATTGTTCGTACCGTAAACAGGCGAATGAACAAAAAGCAGGCAAATTTAAACGGAATTCAAAGGTTTCCATACAGTACAGTTACAATTTTCAATTACAACAAAAGGATATCGGAAACTCGATCCATGATTTTATAGAAAATCCATCAAAATCAGGCGAATTTATTCAGTTCAAAGTAAAATCAAATTATTTCGAGTGAAAACCAAGTCAAATATTAACGTTAATTAAAAATCAACAAAACTTCGGCAGGCCAATTGAAACGTTCCTTTATAAAATCCCGGGAAAACGTGGCTTCCTGAAAAACAAGAAAGCCGGAAGGTCGTACGATATTTCAATACAACTTCAGCCAGCCGTGCTCTTTTCCGACAAGCCCAGAGAGCCCGGAGAAAACAAGTCAGAGACGACGACGACGACGCTCGAGAGCCACCAATTCCCCCCTTCAACTTTTCCCATCAAGCAAAATTATCATCCGTCGCAATTTACCGTCTCTTACAGTGCAATGTCCCCCCCCCCCATCGGTGTGCAGGCCGGAGTAGTACGTGGCTGGGATTCGCGTTTAATCTCATAATCGTTGCTCAGCGCGTTCGCACATCGTATACGCGTGCCGAGTGCTCATGTAAATTTCAGCTTTCGCGAATCGCTTGTAAAATCAAATTTCCAGTCGCGCGCCAATTTCGCTTTCCCTTGATCGCTTGCAAGAGAGGGCGAGAGAGAAACTGTTTGCGAATCATCCGAACTTCCGGGGACTCTCTTATTTGGCTCGGGCAAACACGCGCTGCCGCAGACACGGCGAAATTTCTATATGCGCTATAATACCAAAGGCTTGTTATGCTCGCTCTCACGGTCATAACGCACTCGCGTCGCGTTCGACTGAGGCGAACCGTTTGAGAACACGTACGTGCGCGTTAGCAAACTGATGTATATGCTCAACGACGTAACCGCAAGCCTCCCTGGCATCGTGTCGGAATGGAATTTTAAATTTACGAATGGCAATGATTAATGCACTTTTATGCTCAAATGTATAGATCATTTTTGAGAAGCGCAATTAATTAACGACATTCGAATTGCATCGCGTCGAAGGGAATTTCGCGCGAGAATGAAGTTTCGATTGGGTTTCCGTAAAGTAGGCAAAGATTCAAAAGTGCTCTCATCTCGGTAGAGAGGAGGGCAAGCGGATGGAGGGTCCGAAAGTTGCGCCATTACCATACACTGGAGAATATTTGCAATTGCCTATGCTTTTTCCTTGAGTGCATTCAATCGATTCCCAGATCCGAATGTCCTTTTCCCTTGCCAGATTCGTATTTGCATAGCGGACCGGAGGCTCTTTCGGAAATTTCTCACAGGAATAGTCCGACCTTCCTTGCGGATATTCCCTCTAAAAGCTAAATAAAAATTCATTTACGTAAATGTGTATAAGCTTTTGCGGGATGCATAATTTAATTGAACGAAATTTATGAAAAGTCCGCGGATTCATTATGTTATTTTTACCCGAACAAATTCGTTGGCAAACGGTTTAATTAAAAAAAGTGAAACGTACAACTTTTACAGACTGTGTACATTCGCTGTGAAAATATTGTTCTCGCTTTTCATTTGTTAATTAAAAGAAAAATATTGTTTCCTTTCAATTTTTTAAAAGGAAAATCAACAAACAAGGCGTTCGACATCGTGGGCGCAGAGAAATATTGATTGCTTTGCTAGCGTCTCCTACAGTTTTTTTCGAAAGTCCTGTCATACTTGGTGTTCTATTTTTAAATACTTTTTAAACTGATCAACAAATAGATTGATACTTCATGTTTTAACTTTACCATGTCTTTACTTTAGGGAACATTGACAAATCTACTTGTAACAGATGTTAATATTTGCTTGCAAAAATCGAGCTCTGGAATAGTCGGAGTTCTAACTTTGCAATATAACGGTCGAGTTGTTAATAAAAAAAAAATGTAACGTAAATTTAAAAATACATCCATTGACACAGCTGTAGTCAATTTATTTTACAATTTTTTAAAATTCGATTAATTTTTTCCTTTTTTTCCGGCTGCGGTAAATCCTAACTCGAGTAATACAACGTTACAAAATAACTATGACAAAATGTTCCAGAAGTCCTCTGAAAAAATGAGTATTTATTTAACTCGTTACCCTCGAAACGCATTAAACTTTTCCCCGGATTACCCATTAATTATTCAACTATGTATTACAGATTTTCATAAAATATTTAACCGAGTCGAAGCGAGGTGAAATGTGCTTGATTCGAAATAAAGGGCAGTCGAAAATTTTAAATATTCATTATTCGACTATAGTGTTGCCATTAGTCCGTACGAGCGTATCCGAGGCTAAAAGCTGTCTCAAACAAAGAAGCGGAGAAAATATCAGGAGCGATTGTCGAAGACAAATATTGACGATTAATCAAGCGGCATGAAAACATATTTTTGGCATTTTACGCTCGCGCTTTATCCGCCCAGCTTTGCCAAATACCCACTCATTAAAAAGAGAAGCGGCCCAGGGGGTAGGGAGTGGGCCGCGTCGAAAAACTCGCGCCTGCTCGACGACAGCTCGTCCGTCTTGTTTTTCACTGCCGGCCCGAGGAGAAGGGGACTAGGGGGGTGGGGGCGAAAAAAGCGCGCGGGCGCGGACGTGCAAAATAGCCCGCGCGCGCACCGCGTGTGCGTGTCGTCGATCCTTCAAAATGACATCTCGATGTTTGCCGAAGCTCAACCCCCTCCCCCCCCCCCCTCCACCGGACGCTGAGCAAAAAGGCAACCGTGTCAATACAGCGGCCGTCGAGAGCGACGAGCCTCCATGCCCCCTTCTCTACCGACCCTCCTCTGACTCTCCGCTTTAAACCCGGCGAATTCATTTTTCCCAGCTTTTCCAGGCTGTCTTTTTCTCCCTCCCACCCCTTCTCCGCTTTAATTTCGCTCGCGGCAGCCGCGATGAAGGTAAATAAGGTGGAGATAATGAAAATTAACGGACAAAGTTTACGTCGCGGACGGACGTAGGCCTGCGGTTGGCTTATTAAAATTCCATGAATTGTTAATTATCTCGGCTGTATCGCCAACTTGACGCTCGTTTACATACGTTTGTTTATGAAAAGTAAAAATTGCGAATGAACCTAGTCCACACGATTTCCATATGGATATCTTGAAATTCGACCCGTGGCTGTAATCAATTCGACATAATTTCACAGTGAAAACTATTTTGTTACAAAATATCTTCAGTTTATCCGGCCGTCTCTCTCGCAACGCTCCGATCGCAAGCATTACGAAACTAATCAACGCGCGCATTACGAGGTGGCTCGGAAAATTAACCGACAGCTCTAAAAAGCCTCGAAAATTCCGGTCTTGGGAAGATTGAAGCGTCTGCTCTGGCAAAATACCGCCTCACCCCCTCCCGCCTGCTCCGTTTTCTGACCGCGTTTATTTTGCTCGGGCAAATCTCAAGGGAATTTGTCGGGGGTTTATGCGTCGTGTGCGGAGGAGGCACAGGTGCGCCGGAGATGCGCGCGTCCTGATGGAAAATCAGCCGCAGCCACTTTGAGGGATAATTAATTAGAAATTCATCGGGGGAAGGAGAGAGAGAGAGCGCGCCTAGCACGCGCGCGCATGAGATGAAATGATAATACTCGCCCCCCTCCGACCTACCTCAAGATGGCCGTATAATGCGGAGGTAATGCGCGGACCGCTACGGGCTTTCGGTAAAAGCCTTTGTTATTGCCGCTGAGGTAAGGCCGGATTAACGACGATTATTTTTTACAATCGCGCGCGGAATTATTAAACGCTGCGGCTTCGCTTTTCCGCCGTTTAATCTGTGTTGTTTTGAATTTGTACGATATAACCCGGCGAATTTTGAGCTCGAAACAACACACGGGCTGTATTGCTCGCGGGATTTTGATGGGCGTATTTTGGAAAGTTAAGGGGGGGGGGGTAAGGGGTAAAAATGTCAGCGTATTAAATTCGTGTTTGGCATTGCAATTTCGGGGAGCTTTGCGGCCCGGATTATTATTTCGACGTTACACTACTGCGGCTTCAACTTTTGTTTGCGTCTGTTATGGCAATTTGAGGAGAATTTACCTCTTCTCGCTGCTGCACCGGGGGAACATTAAAATATTTTTACGGCTTCCCCCCTTCCTTCTTTCGTTATTTCGCGCGTGCGCGTATGTGATAATGAAAATGTTAATTCGTCGTGTTTGCCGAGCGATTGTTGGCTGAGCGGCTTACGTCTGTTTGTGGGTACTTTGGGTAAATGAAATTTTACCCTCTGTCTCGCTCGAGAGAAAAGTTTCGGCCTTCGGTGATTAAATGCGCCGCGAGAAAATCATTTTCATTACTTACGAGAAAAGTTTGACCGTAAAGTTGTCGCCCCGGAATAAGTACAATATTTAAAGATTGTTCATTTCGCTGGCCTTATTCCTGGCTTTATGTGAGCTTCAGAAATTCAACGCGACATATTCCAGAAAACACCCATTTACTTATTAAAAAGTAACCCATTGACTATTATAATCTCCCAAGTTTCTTTTTCCCGAGCGTATGAAAAAAAGAGACGAACATCTAAAAACATCTCCATTAGCTTATTTTTGCAATAAGAAAACATAAAAAATAACCTCAAGAGCTAAGTTCAGCTTTTTTTAATCAACCGAAAACGACGCAAAAGTCGCGGCGTTCCACGACAAGCTCGTTGAAAAACAGGAATATCTCAGCTTGTTCGGCGAAATAAAAGAATCGCGAGCGTAAACCTTGCCAGCGAAACAAATCCGCAAGAGCAGCTACTCTGCCCCTCGCGATCGTCAACAAGCGCACGACTCTCGTAGCCCTCGACGACAATACTTTCCTCGCGCCGAATATAACTCAACCTTGCTTATATCTCCATACGAGAGAGAGGGGGACGCTAGTCTGCAGTGGCGCGCACATGCGATGCCGATATTAATGAGTTTTCGCGGATTCGTATAAGTCTCGGCCTCCCCCGTTTTTCGTGCCTGCACGCACACACATATTTTCGTCGCCATGAATATCTTTGTTCTCGGGACGGACTACGAGTTCTCCCTCGTATATGCTTAATCTTCCAAATGATGGTTATCAAAGTCAAGCCGGTGTTTTGAAAGGCAGCCTTGTCTGATCTTTACAAACTGCCTTTTTTCGCGCTTCCCAATTAATTTTGCCCAGCCGGGAAAACAATATCGCAACAAGATGCCCAGATATCGTCCTCGTGTTTATAAAAAAAACATCGCGCTACAAACTGAATAGCCTATTCAATCGTAAGCCCCGGAAAAAGCACTTGAATTACAGATGCGTCCACACTTGCGGGCATACAAACTTTTGAAATCAAAGCTTTTCTCCGTACGTCGCTCTCTTCCTATACCAGGCCGCTTCTCTCCATCTCTCGCTGCACACGTATATCCAGCTATCTTACGCTCCTCTCTCTCTCTCGCGCGGATTTATTTCTGCCTCTTGGCTGGCGTGGCTCTTCTCTTTGCCTTTGCGCGTCTATTTTCGCCCCGGTTATTCTTGCCACACTCCGAGGGCTACGTCTTCGAAGCTCGAGCGTGTCTGGCCCTGGTCGCTTATCACACTGGATCGCGCAAGGCTTCTCTCTCTCGCCATTACCGACCACATGGCCTCTAAAAGCGCGCACTGGGGAGAGGAATGAAACGATACGTGACGCGGGCCTTTTTTGCTCTCTAACGTCTGTCTCCTCCTCCTCCTCGCGTGCGAGTGCGGGTCTGTGGAGATTCGCGGAAGGGATATTCGGCTCGATAGCCTCGGCTTAGGGATTTTGCGAGAGACTGATCGACAATTTAGTAGGGCGCGCGATGATTCTTTTTAGTATCGTGAAACTCAACTTTTTTCATAAAATTTTTAAAGTATTTTATAAGATTATTTGAGACGAGAAGAGAAAGCATTTAGTCGACGATATAACTTATGCACAGGCCATTAAGATTTTTCGACCTCTTCAATACTGACAAATTAAGTTTATTATACAGCCATTAAGCTCATTTAAAATTTTAATGAAGGATTTTGTAATAAAATTATAAAATATATAATGTACTAAAATTAAAATTTTATTTTTCGCCGAAAAATTATTTATTTTTAAGCTTTGGTTAATTAAAAATTCGACGCGAAGAAAGAAAAATTTCGCAGCAAAATTAACTACCGTAATTTTGATAGCTCAACTCATTATCTTTCTCGAGACTTAACTTACCGGCTGCGGGCGTATATGGAGAAAAATAGTGAGCGCACAAATACTCTTTTACGCCCTCCTCATTTCATCTCACGGTCTTTTCCACTCTATCTCTCTCTCTCTCTCTCTTTCTTCTCCTCTTGCCTATGAAAATTATGAGTCGCGGGCCGGATTGCACGATCCCGAACTTGGGCCGAAGCCAAGAGACCGCATTTTATTTCCTTGCACGCTTATTGGGCCGAATTTAAGCCCAAGTTCGATGTGAGACTCGAATGAGTAAAAATAATATAAAAAAAATTGGCCTTTTTTTTATCTTCCAACACTCGAGAGCTCGATGATTTAGCCAATTTTTGTTGTCGCAACAAAAGTAATTTTTTGATCGATAAACTTTTTTTTCCGGTATACATTATTTTGTTAAACTTTATTCATTAATATTAAAACGTAGAAATTAACAGCCGAATAAATTAATACCAGCACGAATAAAGCTACAACCGCGAACTCGTTCATGTTTGATCATTACAGATTGAATCTTAGATGGCCAATCATTTACGCCATATCACGCAAAAACAGCTTAATCCCTGTTCACGTTTCCATCTTGCGCGCGAGCGTGCAAAAAACTTGTTTGTCAGCGCTAAATTGTACCCCGTCATTTCCGACTTTTTTTTCTCCTCCTCCCTCTCGCGCCGAAGGAAATATTTTCGTTAAAGTTTGAGAAAAACTTTTTTTGTTTATTTCTGTTTTCTCCTCGCAATCTTACCCTCGTTTCTGGCTCTTTTATTACCGCCGACTCGTAGAATAATGAAGTTTATCGATCATTCTCGATTATTGTAATGAGGTGTCAAGATCCGATGCTAACGATACCGTTGAAAATAAATTTGCGCCGTTGGAGTCGTCATTTGTCTTTGGACGAAAAAGATTCGGACTTGTCCAACGCTTCGGATTGTCTAAAAACCTACGTATTCGGGTAAAAGTCGTAAATATTGTGACCAGCAATGTCTTCGTAGTATCCACTATTACAATGATTTTCTCGAACTAGAAGCAACTAAAAGTAAATGACGCGGAAAATAAGTCCTAAATATACAATAAAACAAGCGAAAATTCGTCAAGTCGCAGGCGTAAACAATGAATTTAAGCTCCAACTATATAAATATTTATTTATTTCGCCCGTTTATTTCCGAGGTCAATTGAATAATTTTAAATAATTTTCATCGCGAGCATTCGAACGACGAATATAAAGCGATATTTATAAACTCGCTGGAGAAAAAAAAGTCACCCAAGTCTCGGAAGTCTTCATTGCGGAATTGACACCGCATGCATGAAAGGCCACGTAATAACTCCTACGAGAGTTCGCTCCGCTGCAGCGCCGCCGCCGCCGCGGATGTAATCAATGGTCCTTGGAGTAATCTTCAAGCGCAGAAACGAGACTCTATTCTCGTTCAACAAGCCGTGAGTCTTGTGCTTTGAGCTTGGCAAAAAGGGAAGAAAAGAGAGGGAAGGGATGAGAAGCCAGCGTATCAGAAAAGCTTCATCGAGCAGCGTAACGAAGGGTCATATAGTATAGATAATAGCTTCCTCGTCGCTCCCGCACACGTTTCCAACACTTTTGATACCTTTCAACGTTTTTTTATGGCTCTTTTGCCCTCCATGTAGCTTATACGTTATAAAAATCCTATTGTCGAGTTAACTTATATATTTTAAAAGCTCGAGTGTCCTTTCGAATACTATTGACTTTCAATAATCGAAATATATTTCATTTCGGCTTATGAAGTTTGAAAGAAAAAAAGAAAAAAAAGAAGAGTGAAGAGGAATCGATGTCTACTTATCAAATATTTAAGCTCGCCACTTTTTGTTTGTATTTCTCATAACTCGAAATTGTCAATTCAAGAGCGATGGAAAAAACGAAGAACATTTGATTTTCCGGATGAATTAAACATTTTTGGAAGACTGTGCTTTATCATTTTTCTTTTTTCAATTTTTTTTCTATCTACATATATACCCTTACCGTCAATAATCCAAGCGGGAGAGAAGCACACGAGGCCAGCTCTCGCCGGTTGTAAGGATCAAATATATTGGAGTGAAAATCACGTTCCAGAGAAAGCGCTCACATTGTTTGCCCAAATTTTCATGTGAAAATTATTACTCGCGCTATGCCAGCCAGTATGAAAACGTCTGCGCGTAATTTTATTACGCACTCTCGGCTTGAAAAAAAAGTATGCCTCGTATTACCGACTATTCCATCTGCATCTTTATGATACTGCACACGTGTGTTTACGAACGTTGCAGCAGTGCTGTTTAAAGCTTTCGTCCTAGCGTTGGAGATTTATTTTTCGCTGGAAAACGTGAAACTCTTTAAGTTATCAAGCGCCGATCTAACGGTGTAAACAGTTTCGTTTGAGTGAATAACATTTGGATCAATTTAAATTAACTCTACTCCGAGTTTACGTAAAAATTCATTTTCAAACGAAAATATAATATTTACTAGATGCTCGAATCTTAAATTCATAAATATTTTCAATTAGATTCCGTTGATATTTACGGAAAATGAAAAAGTACAAGTGCATCCAATTCGCTCAGATATTTGCAGAAATAAAAGTTTAAATTCTTTAAACCCAATCATAAAAAAGCTTATACTCAAGTGTCAAACATTAAACAAAGAAATTTGAAACCGATGGCATTGTATTAATCTTTCTTATCAAGCATTAGGTTTTCCAGTCTCAATAGGACTGAGCTGTCGATCAGTCGATCGGGGAGTCGTCTTTTAGTCCCTTTTTTTCCTCACCCGAGAGACGGGTGGAACGTAGAAAAGGAGAGAGAGAGAAAGAAAAGGAGAGCGGAAGGCATTCCTGAAAAATCTGATATGGCAAGGAGCTTTGGCGAGATTGAAACGAAATTACCTGGGCGCCGCTCGTGCGAGGAAAGAGAAGAAGCGTATTATCTGATTCGATTAGCCTGTTGAGTATATTGTACTGTCACCCTTTGAGACGCGCTACGGACTGTGCGAGAAACAAGACTTCTTCTTTGCCTTTTTTTTTCTCTTCTGCATTCCAACACCTGGATTAGCTTCGGGACAAAGGTCGAATCTTTTCTGCTAATTTTCTAGTTGATCATCTTCAACTTTTAGACTTCATTTACATCTTGACGAATATTCAATGAACGACAAACGTATCTGAACAATCGAAAAAATATCGAGCAATAAAAAATTCAATCATTGCTTTATTACAATTTCAATTTCATCGCATACAGAGGGAGATGAAAAAAAAAGTAATATAGTGGTGTAGAATGTCATCGATTACGCCAGGCAAATACGTAAGAACGACTTTAAAGTACCCAATAGGGAGAGAGAAGCTTCGCATGGAAAAGCAGCGAGTCCCGACGCAACAACAGTCGCTGCCGTGAAAGAAGGAAGCCTTGCAAGCCCGGAGAAAGAGTCGCGTTGCAGGCCATATATACAAGTAGTCCCGGTTGCTGGCGAAAAAGAAGAGGAGGAGGAAAAAAAGGAAACAGCAAGAGCTTTGTGTGTCCCGAGCAGTAGCGGCGGCAGGAGTCGTAGCTTTCGTAGAGCGGCTTCTCTCCGCCCTGTAGTTATTTACGTTGGACGACTCCCTCTGCTCGACGTCCTCTCTCTCCCAAACGCGTACGCAGTCTGGAGGCGACAGAGGAGAAGCTCCGGTTCCCGAATCAGGGCGGAACGGAGAGATATGAGAGGAAGCGGAGCCCGAAGGGACACGTTTTTACCACCCCAGCGGCAGCGGTGGCAGAGTTCAGGATCCGACGGTAAAATCGAATTTCGGTAGGGGAGCTTTGATAAGAGGCCGGTTCATTTGATCGGCCAGCGACTTTTTAGATGCCATTGGATTTGATTTCCCCGGCAATGCGGCCATTTGACGACGACGACGACGATCGATCGATCCTCCGCTACGGCAGGGGCATTCGGACTAGCTGGCTTTTCAGTTTTATAGGTTTTTACGACTCTCTGCTAATGGGGTACGTTTTTTTGTTTTTGTTTTGTTTTTTCTGTTTGGGGCAAGAGAAATTTGTTGGGATTGTTGGGGGAAAAAATGGAAAATTGGAGAAGAAAGGAAAAAAGTGGGTAAAGGGAGGAAAAAATTTAATGTTGCAAAGTATAGCGTTACTCCTTTGGCACGAGCAACAAAGTAAGACAAAGAAGGGGTTGATGTAAGCCTGTAGGGCAATAATGTCGGGTAAGGTATACGGTTACAAAAAAAAAAAAAAAAATAGAAAAAAATTTCTGCTTGTTGAAAAATGTGTAATGAAAACAAGATCACAAGTGGCGTAGGCAAATGTAAATGGAAAACGTCAAAAGCTGTTTGATATTTCAAATGGGAATTATTCTATTTGTCTTGCATCAAACGTGCAAGAATTCAAATTTCATAATCTTGGCGAAGAAGTGGGTTACATTTACTTTTTAAGAGCCTTTGGTCTTCATTTTTAACATGCAACATTTTTTAATTAACTTTTTAATGAAACTTTTAAAGCGTTACTTTATATAAAAAAATATATAGTTTAGTATTACACAAAATCGTTTTATGATAATGAATGTAAAACTTGAGTATAACATGAAGTTTAATTGCTTTTAAAAAGTTATTACAAAAGTTTTTTGATGTTAATACACAAATTAACGATAAAAAAATTTATCTTTTAATTTATTGACAAATATCCTTTTTTCTTCGCAAAAATGAAATGCTTGAAATAAAGCGAGACGGTGCGAGATATTTGACTTTGGTTAGACGTACAGATTGAGATTGATGAGCGCGCACTGTGCGGATGCATCCGTGGATGCGGAATCCTATTGCGTGGCCGCTTAATCGCTCCCAAGGGCTCTGAAGCTTTTTGTTTCGCGTGATAACCTACTTAAAATCCAGTGAAATTCACCCGATTATTTCTTATCTGTTGTCTCTTCTTTTAATTCAAACCAATTTTCTTCTCACGACTTGACTAATTGAATTTTAAAAACGATATAAACATTTTTCATTAAAAGTTATTATTGAATTGCAAAATAAATAATAAAAGCTTTGTTATTAGTCAGTAGAGCATCAAAATGACTGCCTATTTCAAAGGGTTGGTTGATTAAAAAATGTTGTCCATATTTATGATTTCTCACCAAAGCCAAGTTATCATAATATTGTTATAGGTCAAAAGACCTCAGCCAAGCGCAACTGATTTTTTTGTTCTGCCCTTCTTCCAAGGCTCGCTAGTGCGCATCGTGATAGATGACTTGGGCTTAACTCCAGAACAAGAGCAGATTTTTTTTCGCGTAAAAAGCAATTTAGTGACGGCGATAAGGAAAGCCCGGAAAAATATAGAGGCAGAAAAAGATAAGCGAAGATTTTTTCAGCGAAAATCGCATTTGCCGGTGCAAATACGCGTACGCGACGAGCAGTAGGAAAAAAAGTGCGAGAGAGAAAGAGAGAGAATAGCAGGATTTATTTCAAATATTCTTGTATTTCCGAGATTTGAGCGACGTTATTGGAACTATGACTTCGCTTTTGCCTTTTCTTTTTCCTAATATATGAAGAATCTCGCGTCTATGTACACGCAGAAAACTCGGAGCAAATTGAACGTCGAATTCAAAAGAGTCGAAGGTAAAAATTCTCCAAATATACACACATGTACACAGACTCACGCGCGCGCGTGCACACAAGCTCACGTTATTACGTAACGCTGGCTTGAATAGTCATTTTGACACATTGACTTCTGTCAGCTTATTTCAAATTTAAATGCCCTCAACTCTCCGGGTACTTGTGCCATCCATATTTTTACGATTTGACCCAAATATTCCTTTAAAATCAAACATTCGGAATCCTTCGGCGATGGGCGTTTTTCCGCTCAATCAGAGCTCTCGCCTCTCCAAATTTCCCTAGCGACTCAACTTTCCGAGAAAGCAAAAATTTTCCCTCCTAACACTCTTTACCTCCTTCTACACGGTTACGTAGACAAAACGTCAAAATAAATAAAATTTCATTCAATTTTGTATAACGTCATTGTCATAAATTTTAAGAACTTCGTGTATCAATACTTTACTTTTTTTTACAACATTTTTAAAAAAATTGACATGCATTCAATACTCATTTTTGAAATTTCCTCGTAACACATTTACTCGTAATGTAAATTTCATCGTTTGTTAGACTAAATGAGAGTACCTTACCAAAATAACTCTTAACAGACGTATCTAAGAAAAAAGAAGACGCATACTTTTCAAGTATCCTATCACGTCATCGTCTCGATCCAAAAACTTCGTATCACCTTCTTGCCGGCCACTTGAAGATCCTTTTTTTCCCCTTTCCACAACAGCGAACTCTCCATCTCTCGGCTTGGTCTTTTTTGTTTTATCGCAAACATCGGAGAGGGCTGCCGTAAATTCACGTGCACTGCGCTGTTTTAACACAGCGTTCAATTATTGGATTTCGATATAACACAGACAGTCCGGGGAACGGAAACACGCGCGAATGCGTAAACTCGAAATGCGCTCGGAGCGGGAAAGAGAGAGAGACAGTGGCGGTAGTGTGGGCCCAGAGGGCCATCGCTGAAAGTGCGCGGAAAAACAAGCGAGCGGCCTACCGGGAGTGACAGCCTGACAAATAGCTTACACGAAGACGAAATAAAGAAAACTGGAGGAAATTAGGAAATGGGACAATGTGATAAATGTGTACCTGATGTGAGATTTTAAAAAATGTTTATGAAACACGGCTCTATACAAGCTCTTTAAATTTATCGAAAATGAAAGTTGATGTACATACGGAGTTTATCGAGGCACAGATGAAATGAGTCTGGTCAATCGAGAAGGAACGTACGAGTTCGAAAAGTGTTGCAGTTGATTGCGCGGTTCGAAAAGACCTCGCGACCACTGTACAGAAGAGGAAGGGGTGGGGTGGGGGGCAAAAATAAAAGCAGAAATGAAAGAGCGATCTCGAGAGATATCAAGAGCCGCCGGAAGTGCATTCGAATTTTACGACTTTGCAATATCCGTCATACTTGCATGTGTGCCGACAAGCGTGTGGGAGGGCTCCGGAATGATGGCCAGTGAATACAGTTCACGAGGAGTAGAGCCTCCCCAGCCCCCGGCGCCGCATTCGTCCGGCTCTCGGGAGTTCTTGTTTTACGGCTATTAAACTGTGTACGCTTATACTTTCTGCACTCGAGTGGCAGTAAAAAAAAGCTCACCCACCTCCCCCCCCCAGCTCTGTTCATTCGAATCTATGGGCCGCGAATGCTGTCGCACGAGGAATTTGTCGCTATAATTCCGGCGTCTTGACTGACTTACTGGCGCTAGCGACGCGGACGCGCGCCGCCCGCTGAAATAACACTCGGCAATGTTTATTCAAACGAGCATTTTCGTTGTCGTTAAATTATTTTCAATTTTTTTTTCTTTTTGTAAATTTACTTTTTGTTGGTTTATTTCAAAATATTTGATTCCTTTTTTCTCTTGGAATTTGGATATCATTCAATTTGTTAATTTGAATGCAAAATATTGAATTTCCGCGGTCAATTTGTGCAAATTTCACATATTGCTAAATTTCATAACGTTATATTAAAAGCAAAATTTTGAATATGAATTACAATGAGTTGTTATTGCAAAAACCATATTTATAAGTCGCTTTTGTTTGAAATGATAATGTGCTAATATTGAAATTAAATTACGAATATCCAATTAATGATTGAAATTGAACGTAGTTCAACAGCAGCAGCACGAGTAATGTCTTAACCGATGCTTATTAGTTTGGCCTTTCAATTGCCAACTTGACAACTTGGGCACTCCAAGCCTTTGATGGTGCCTATAATTCAATAACAATAAAAATTGCAATATTTTATGGCCAAAGTTTGAAGGTCTAATATATCAACCGAATAATATAGTTGTACGCAATAAAAGTGTTGAAACTATTCAAATTAGGTTCCGAATAGTAAATTACTCTATAACTAGTCGTACGCGATCGAACTAGCGCGTTAAACAAGTGCAAATAGAACAAAGCGAGCATCTATTGTATGCGAGCAGTTAATTGATATCTGCTTCTCTATCATACGTCCTCGTAATGATTCATGCCTTCGGTTGTAATATTCAATTAAGCGTTATACTTTTAAAATGAAAATAATTGTATCAAATTACACTGATGTATCGAAATTGTTTCTATCATGCTCGAAACATCATTTAGCACGATAATATCGTTTATGAATATTACAACGTAAATACACAGATTGCCGGTTACGTTTGATTTTGTTTAAATTTATCGTTCGAAATAACGAGCATTTGATTTTTGGAAAATTTCACCGAATCGAATTGAATTTCAGGATACGACTAATTTTCTACAAATTCGTGACCGTCCGGTTCGCAATTGCCAAACGACACGAGCTGTAATCAAAAGAAAAACAAACGCAGAACCAAGGAGAAGCAGTGCCAAGCGCATCACCATAAATTTGAGTAACGTCAACAAGCTTGGCGGGAAGGCAGATCAGAGAGAGGGAGAGAGAGCGCGCGGTAGCGGTGTATAGCAGTAGCAGTAACGGCAACAGCAGAGGCGGCAGCCTCAGTGTCTGGGGGCGCAGCCCCGGCATCGGGGCTGACTTAATTAACGAGCTCCGATAAGGCCCCGCAAACTGCGAGGGAGCAGAGGCTCTCTCTAGCGAGATACGCCCGAGCGTCAGCGAGCGCTGACTTTCCTCGCAATTACGTGCCGCAGTCGTTGGCGGTAGGCCGCACCAAAGAGCAGCCAGCGATCGAGAGAGAGGGAGAGCGAAAGCTCAGAGCGCGAAAATCGAATTCTGTCATATGGAGGGGCGCAGAGCACGCGCGCGTTGACCCTCTATCCCAGCTCTCTCTTGCATAATTGATGGGACATTCTTCATTCGTATGGGCGAGGGTGAGCTATGGAACTCTCGGACCAGCGACGCATGTAGGGCACGGGCGAGCAGGAAAAAAAGAATATCGCGAGGGATTACGCGAGAGTATTGAGAGCAAAGCTATAGCGAGTTTGTTAGCGGAGTTATGAGAGGAGCTACGGAGATGGTTGATTAAGGGATCTTCCGTGGGTTCGGGCACTGACTAATGGCGGTTGCTTGACATTGTGTGTGTTTAGGGGAAAGTGATTGTGGAACGGATATCACGAGCGAGACTTTTAAAGTGGAGAATAGGTTTCATTAGGTTTTGAAAAAGTTTGTCACGGGCCAAACGAAATTTTGACTTTACGGGCTCAAATTTGAATTATTCAAACTTTAAATTATTTAATATTGAAATTCTATGGGAGGCATGTTTGTGCATTATAAAGTGCTACATTGCAGTGGTTTCATTAAAATTCGTCTTAGGTCATGAATGTAATTTTCAAGATATTGCTGTAATGTAGAATTACTTTGTCGTCTGCGCCTACCGCATTAATGCCCCCGCACTACGGAGTATGCGATGACTCAAATGAAAGTGCGTTGTTTCGAGCAAATTAAACGGAATCATTTATTTTTCTTCGGATCTAATAATGAACTTTATAATATTTATAATAATTATTGCCATATTTAATATATTCGTGTATTTACGTATTAATAAACATCCAAGTAATGCAATTATTTTGTTTCCTTTTGCAGGTAAGGTCAAATTTTAATCAGATACTCTAGAATAACAAGAAACGCTGTAGGATTTACATATTAACAGGTAATGTAAATGAGGATGCATTGGTTAAATTGGAATTAATTAACAATTAATTCTAGATAATACTAGAATGTAATGAAATTACACGTTTTAGATAAAAAACTCAATTGGTTAAATTTTTTTTGTTTCGCAAATATTTCATTAACATCCTTGTTGGAATTTCTATCCACGATCAAAAATAACAAACAAAATAACATTTCCTCAAATTGTATTTCAGAAAGCCATGCGTGTAAGAAAAAATCCTGAATTTCTGTTTCCTCAACGTATCAAATTTACGCGCTAGCTGCAGCTCTCGCGTCAGTCTTCCTTTTGGCGTCAGTCCTTTGAGCGCATCATTCTTCGTCAAAACGATAAACCTCATGATCAAAAAGCACCAAGAGTCGTGTGCTCTCTCTGCTTCCAAGCTGAGAATATTGTTCTAGAGTTAAAATTCATTTGCAGCCGGCAGGTAGACAGTCGAGCTTCTTCCCCCTCCTCCCCCCCCCCCACCTCGCCTTGCCCCAGGGCCATTAGCGCAGCCAGGTATACAGGGACTCTCATCTTTCGACACATGAATATTCTAAAATCGAGGAAATTGTAGCGGCGTCAAAGAATTTGATAAAAAGTTTCTTACGGAAATACAGCAAGTATCCTTTTCCCAGCCGTAGATTGGATTACCCAATTTTCATTAATAAAATTACAACGTCATTAACGATTGCAACTCCTCCTTATTTTAATTATTCATCAAAAGCCCGGAGAAGCGCTGGTAGGGTGGATCTAGATAGGGAGGAAGCTAAAATTAGAGCGATTTAAATTCTATACAAATATTCTTACGAACTTGGCATACCTTGACCAACTTTTAATATTCCAATATTCAAAATTTCCCTCAACTTTCCTCATTTTCAATACTCGTCCTCGATTTCAAAGTCTTTGTAAGCACCAATGCAGAGTTTCTCTCTCTCTTCCTCGGTGTCGTACAGAATTCCAATCTGCCAAGTATTTCAAATTTTCCAAACATTTAAATATCGCGTTGGCCAGGAGGCCACAGTAGTAGTCGTCGAGCTTGCCTCGACGCCCTCTCAGACCGAGACTCCCTCTCGCTCTCTCTCTTTAATCGCAATTCTGACCCCATTTGCCCGCGCGCATTGAAAAACAATTGCGCATTAGTTGCGAATCACCCACTCGCTCGTCCAATTCTTATCTCTTAAGTAGTAGCATCACGCGCAAGATATATGCGTGCACTTAAAGGTCCGAGCGTTAATTAATTTCGGTCCACTTCCGCCTGTCCGCCGCTATCAGGACAGGGCTGCGGGAGAAGGTAGAGTAAGAGATCCTCGCATCTTTATATACCTATTTTTTTCCTCACCTTCCTGGGATTTAGGCCCCTAATAGCCCCTATTTTTCAAGCACACGCCCTATATCCAGCAGAGCTCCTCTTCAGCCTCGATTGCTTCCTTACCCACAGCTTTTTCTCCTCATCCCCACCCCCTATTCTTCCGTCTTTATGCGGTCCGAGGAGTCGTCGTCAGTGCAACAACGATATCGTCCCTGCCTAGAAATCCTCCACTTTCGAGCGCAGTGCGCCCCTTGCCCCCTCCACCCCGTGGGAAAACGAAGGCGGTGGGTGGGGGGAGAGCTTATCGACCAATTGCATCCAATATGTTAGAAAGCTTCGGCTCTGCAATCCGTGAAAGTGTCACTACGTCTCTCCTACTCCTTTCATCCGACTTCTGCGCCGCAGTTGCATGTATATATATTTCGCGCGCTTGGGCATTCCTTTTTCTTTATCTCGGCCGCGCGCTCCTATCTTGCGCTCCGGCAAACTTATTAGGAAATGTATCGCTGCAGAGTCGAGCGAGAACGAGAGGGCAAAAAAGTTTTTCCATGTAGAGTCTCTCTCTCTCTCTTCCCTTATGCCGTTGGCAAGCCAACTTAAGAGGCTTATCCTGATATATTGCGGCTTTGAAAAAGTTTCAACTCGTTGGATTATACGTTACATTTTATTCTCTCCCCCCTCTGTTCCGTGAGCTTTTTTTCATTTCTATCAAGTTACTAGAGTGACGTTGTTGTACTTTGCAACTGCTTCGGAGTTGAAATTAAATTAGACGTCATTACAGCGAGTTAAACGCGCGCCAAACTATTTAGGCCTGAACGGTGAATAATGCAACATTTTGCGATTGTTGCAAAGTAGCGTGCGCGTAATTACGGTTTATCTACTGATTCATTAGTGTAATACAAATTACATGTTTACCAGAGCTTTTAATCAAACTATCTCCGTTCGGTTCGTTGTTAAGTCGTGTAAGGTGAATTTCCCTTGGAAGTCGCTTTAATCAATTTCGATTAATAGTTGCAGCACCGAAATTTAAGTTGGCTTTATTGGATTTCCGTGCGCCAACAAAGGATCTATCAAATTTTGAATAACTTCATTAATTTTTTTTAAAGTTAAAAATTTAAAAAATCTTTATTGTATTGTTACTAGCTTGATCGTTTTCACTAAATGAAGTAAATCACGGGCATCAATCAATACGGTCTAAGCCATCTTTCCAATCTTTTGGAATACGACAACTATGATTGTTTAACGGATAGTTACGACAAGCTATATACTCGAACATTCCGTGAAAACGACACATAAACTTTCCCCAGTAGATCTGTCTAACATAGATACACGTGGATAAATGCGGACTAGACTAGGGTCGTATAATACCTAATGTGCCAGTTCAGCCAGTGAGCACGTGTTATTCACTCACCAGATCTCGCCGTTTGGCTTTGACTATCAAAGAAACTCAAATCTAAGCTCTATTATATTCGAGTTGATTAATAAGCCGGTAAAACATTTACAACTAGAATATATGCATGACAATAGGGTAACAAATTCTATAACCATGCCCTAACAATATTTTCTTGAGTACACTCGCGTTCGCATAATTCCGAGTATTAATCAAGAATTAAATCATATACATGATAGGATTATATACACGAATGCCAATCGCTTTTGATCGCAGCCGTTCTTTAGTAATAACACCATGTTTGCGGTTCATCCGCTTCGAGCAAGATATAAAGCAAATAGGCAGCCAACCACAACAGCTGAATTTAATTGGCCTGCGGATAGTTTCGCCCTCGAGTGCCATAGCTTTCTCTCTCTCTCTCCTCCTCTCTCTTCTCTCTTTCGTCTGCCGCCCCCTCAGTAGCAGCAGCTCTATCTGGCGTTCTGAATAACAAAGATTTATATAAATCCGGCGTTCTATTCTAGGTCGTGGCGAGGATGATTTTGACGCAGCTATAAGCGTTGCCGGCGCCAGGCACTGGCGCTTTCCCTGTATAGAGCTGCTGCTGCGAGCCGGCGGTGGCGGCGCCGGGGCCCACTTAAATGAATTTCGCGCGGGTTAATCTTTCTCCACCTCCTCGCCGCCGCGGAATGCTGCCAGAGCATTTCTGCCGCCTTTGTTTCGCGGATGATGGAATAGCTCGCGATATTTTCTTTCCGGCGCTTCGGAGGACAACCGCGCGACCGGCTTTTCTCCCGGATTTCTGGCTTTAAACGAATTGGCGAACGGTTTAAATAGCCCCGAACGGAGCCGCGATGTTTCAGACATTCTTCGGGCGGAACAGCAAAATTGATGGTTGCGGTGATTGTAAATTTACTTTTTGTCCCCCATTGTTTTCTTTTTGTACGAGTGGTATATTACGAGTTTTGGAGTTGATTTTAAATATTGACGACTGGCATTATCTCGGGGTTTATTCTTAATTTTTTTGTTTCAATTCTTTACGAAATAACTATTTCTTAACTGCCGCGGATGACATTTAAACACGAATTCCGTAAATTTAAGATTTCTTTAGGAGTCACGAGAGAAGATGTTAGTTTTGACAAGGGTCCAAGTTAAATAAGCCTTGAAATTCACAATCTTAAAATAACTCGTATAGCACCGTTTCGAAATATTCTTCAATCAAATAAATTAGAAGCTCTTTATCAAATAATCTACGTCTTTGTGTCAATGCTTATGTTCAAGTCGGCGTGAAAAAATCGTATTTCTGATTCATACAATACGGATACAATGTCTATTTTAAAGAAAAGTGTTGAAATACTTCTTTTAACTATGTTCTTAGGATGACAAATACGTTCTAAGTTGTTTGGAGTTCTTTAATGATTCCAACTTGAAAAATGTAGTTTTATATAAGAACCCCTAATTTTTTATCAAGAATTTTCGAAAAACAAAGAAATTATAAAAGAAAGAAAACTTTTAATAGAAAGGAACGCGATTAAAAAAGCCAACGTCTTAAAAAATCGATAGGGAAGCCAACACTCCGTCGTCCTGCTCTTCGTGAACACCAAACGATTATTATTTCTTTGAAAAGTTTTGGAATTTTTTGGATTACTGCCAAAATGTCTTGTTGACTCAAGATGGATTTCGTGTCGGATCAGATAAGACGATCGTCTAATACTATACGTATAAGAATTCAATCAATCTCTTTACCAGCCGCCTCTGGCATTACTGCTCTTTCTCCTCTTGCATTCTTTCCACTCGCATTATTTGGATTATTATTTTTATTATCTTGTCTTGTGTATATTGTGACATTTAACAAATTTCAATTAAGAATGTATTTTATTCGGCAAACGATTTAGTATTTTAATTAAGCCAAAATATTAAACATAATCTTAATCCGTTTATAAACCCAGCAAAATCTCGCTTTATGAGTGTACATCAATTACTTTTTAACATAGTCATTTATTTTTTTTTAATAAACATGTTTTAGATCTTCCTTTGACGTTTAAAAGCGTTCCAAGTGTTTAAGCTTAAATCTTTAGTTAAATTCAATTCGAGGAGAGCTCAACTCAAGATTTTCGTTAGAATTTATTTACTAACGAAATTGTATCGCTGATCTTATCATCTTCTTACTTAATCTATTCATATATTTCATTTTACTCATCTTATCCCGTATCCACTTCCTGGCTTATCATCAAATTTATTCTTTCGAGAAATACAGCCAAACATCTCATGCGAGAATTTTATTTCTTTCCTCGTCATTAACACTCGCCCGTCTGCCAGCTAAATTAACTCCCTTTTACCAGATAATCCAACGCACATATCCCCGCAGTAAGGCGTTTTTCATCGGCGCAAGATTGGATTTCCATCCAATTTCACGTTACTCCTCCAATTGTTCGCTTTTGCTCCCTTTTTTTATCTCGTATCTTCCGTTATTGCCGCTTTTTTCGATCTCTGCACACTTGCACAAATGCAGATACAAGTGCAACGTTGAATTGGCGATTCCCGTGGAGGCTGCACAGTAAAGATGACTCTTTCTCGCCTGTCGCGCGCTGACCCCAAGCACTGCGCAATATATTTCAAGTGGCTCGGGATATTACGTCAATATAAGTGCTTGACCAAGAAATGCATTTCTTATGTTATCGCAGACGAGATGAGGATGTTGAAAGAGTCGTATCCCCAATATGCGACGGGAAAATGAAAGGATGGAAAATTAAATTATTCAATTCTTATTCTCGTTCAAGCTTAGCCGAGAACACGTGTGATTTTTTGGTTTTGTTTTGTTAATTTAGTAAAATTAAGTAGTGATGTATGATAAATAAAAGACAAACATATTAGGTTTTCGAAAAAAAATATATAAATAAAGAAAATTTACATCTTCTCTAAAAGATTTTATACCCATCTTTGTGCCGTGCTGCAGTTCATAAAAGCTTTAAATTTGATTAAAAGCCATTAATTAAAAAACGGCAACTTTACAAGAAAATACAATGGCTGTAGTTTATGAGCCGAATGATAAAATTTAAAGACTTATATAAACTTATATACGTGACAGTAAAGCGGGCAAGTAATTTTTTTTATTCTCCCCTATAAAAAGAAAAACATAAAAATCTTGACATCATCTTGATCCACATAAATTAATCGTATTAATCCTTTTCCGAGTAAAAACAAAAGCTGCCATAAATATCTGTTTCAATGAGCTTACGCCCGTGGTCGCATAATCTCAATTCCATAAAAAAAATGTAATTTAAGGGAATCCAAACTAAATGTTTTATACGATAAAAAAAGTGAATCGAGCTTTTTTTCAAGCTTTACATCGCACATAAAAGCTGCAGGAAAATCAAAGCCCGACTGTACCAGCAAGTTTTCCAATTTAACGTTTGGATGAAAAAAAATATTCAAAATTTTCTAACCTTCGGTATTGAAAAGGAAAAAAAAATGAAAGAGAAAACGACAAACTTAAAATATGTATTTTGACGGTACGAAAAGTTGCGAGTAATATGCCGCAAAATCTTGTAAATCTTTCAAGTGCGTCGAGAGTCGTTCGTTACCGCGTAGCCTCAACGTCGTCACGTGTCTTCAACATTTTTTTTCATTCAGCCCCTCAAGTGTTGTCGCTCCTAAGCGGAAAAGAGAAGAAGAGAGAGAGAGAGAGAGAGAGGAATCCACGCCACTCGGCTACGTAATTGCATTTTCGCGGCAAAACCGGTGTTACCCCTTGGGTTTTCTAGCTTCGTTTGAAATTAAATAACTTACACGCGTGCACACGTTTTCTTCCGACCTCCGACGACTTGCTCTCCTTTTTCTCTGACAAAGAATCTTAAGCGCGTTTATAAAGCTCGACTTATTACATCTCTCGGGTTTATTTATCTTAATTTCCTGTTTATATCCGCTTCCACTATGCAACGTTTTCTTTAATAACTGATCAAAGTTTGAACAAATATTTTCAATTTTTTTTTTACGAAAAAGTTGAAAAGATTCGTTCGGTCAATTAAACTTTATTTTTTCCAATCAAAACTCTGTGTATGTTTTTTTTAGTGAACTATAATACTGTTTTTCAATCAGATTCGTATCTCTAAGCCATATGGTCTAGATCAATAACGACCGAACGTTTTTCAATAATGAACAACCTGAAGCTGTAAGTCATAAGCAAAATTGCCCGTTTTTTAGTCATTAATCCAACTCGTTTTAATCCCTCGCTCAACACTTATCCATATAAGCATTCAAGCTCAGCTACAATCTTGATCCTCCAGCGTAAAAACGTTATTAATACTTGACCCGTAATAAGCTATAAATATCACTTTGATTATAAAAAGAAAAAAAATCAGCTCGTTCGATCGTAATCGCTTGGCTCTTAGCAAGCCAGCCTGCTCAAAGGCAAAAAAAGCCACGCAGCTTATTATCTTTGAAGTAATTTACAAGCCCGGCATCCGGAAGAATTCGACGCCTCGTTTATTTGTCCCTCCAAATCGAGCGGCGCAGCCTAATAACTCTTTCCCGCTGCACCTATAACCACGTAACCGTTTCCTCCTCCTCATCGCCGCAAAGTTTATCTTTCCTCGCAGTTGCGCGTGTCCACCCAGTCTTCGGGCACGTCGCCTTAAATGCCGGCGCGTATTTTTCTAACTTAGCTCGCGGCGGCCTCTTATCTCCCTCCCCCAACCTACCCGTTTTTATCCGTCTCCGCTGAGCCGCTCCCGACACGTTTCTCGTGGTTATTCCCCCGCCCCCGCCCTCCCTCTTCCCGTCCCCGCCCTTCGTTCGTTTTCTGGTACTTTGTGCATTTATTTACCTTGAGCCCCACTCGCTTCCGCGTCGCTTTTTCTTCTAGCGCTCGCTCGTTTTGTATACACAGCCACGCGTCTAAGTGGTTGGGAAAAGAGGGCGTGCGGTCAGGATAGGCTACTGTCTCGATTTCATTTCGAAAATAGACAGCCCGGCCGGGACTGGATTTTTTCACTCGACTTGGCAATTGAAGTGTACGTTGGAGCACTTAAATTCGTTTTTCCTTTGTACAGCTCTTTTAAACGGAATTTAAGTTATTTAATTTATAATCTTATTACTTGTTTATTTTACCCTATAATCGAATATATGATTAAAAAGAACCTGAATTTTATAAAGTTCGTAATGAATTTTTGGAGATAATTAGATTATCAAAATATGAAATCATTACGTAAAGCAACGTTTCGTAGAATTACATTTAATGAAATGAAATTTTTCCCTTAAAATGGTGTTCCAGCAACACGTGTAATATACAATAAATTTAATTCTCGTCGAATAAAGTCGTAATTTTTTTTTAAGTTTAAATAAAACTCATTTAACTAAAAATTATGCAATTTTAAAACGTTAAATGAAATAAAATGAGATGCCTTTCGTACCAGTTCGAGGCATAATAATATTTAGCTTGCTAACGTAAAAAATTAATCAATTTACTGTGGAGCTGCGTAAAAGCGGGTTTATGAGAAACCCCGAAAAATTTTTTTTACAATATATTCAAATGTCTACGAGTGCATGCATACAAATTTCATCGCTCACTCTACATATGATCCTTAGCTTCACAGTAGTTTGAACCGATATTACAAAATTCCAGTGTAAGCGAGCGGTAAAGAAAAAAAAGAGGCAAAGGCGGAGAAAGTAGGTTGAAAATAGATTCCAAGTTATTTACTTAGCTTAAAAAAAGAGGCGGTTAAGTGACGATCAGCTCGTCGTTTTAACTCAATCAGCGCTGCTATTAGAATTTCCTTTCCCGGTCGGTTAGGCTAAAATTACAGTTATTAAGATTCTTTTATCTAAAACCAATTTCGCCCTCCTTTCATTGCCGTTTTCAATAGATATGCATTTTTAATGTCTTCACTGTGAACGTTATTGATATTTTAGATCACCATTATTAAGTAGCGATTAAACAGAAATTTCTTGAAAAATACATAAATCAAAATATATTTATACGTAATCCTCTTTAAATTTTTATTTATTAATTTATTTTTTCAAATTAATTTACGGGTAAGTTAAACCGTAATTTTATGAGATTTAAAGCTTTATAGAATAAAACTTTACTTACATTAATACCTTGCCGATTTATCGTTAATACCAATAATATATGTTCGTGATCCATACTTCACAACATCTCTTCATGACATTCCTAGACTTTTTCATAGAAAGCCTTAATGGTTTTCTAAATGATTATTTTTCGTTTAAATGTAATTAAAAATATGTAAAATCCATGTTTGTACAAGCATTCGACAGAATACGTAACAAAAGATGATAATGGTAATAGTTAATTTCTGAGGCTAAAGCCATCTCCCATAAACAACGGTGAAACGTCTGATAATAATTGATCGAAGGTCTGATCGGTTACTGAACTTCCTGTCAATAACAAATTTACGATGATGCATAGTTTACCAGCGGCCTGAAATTTTAATTTTCGCTTTTGTACGAGCTTAATGGATTGTGGCTTTGTTCTCGTTAAAGCACGGGCTCACGTTGACAAACTCGTTTTACTCCAAAAGTTTGCCCAAATACAATTTATTTTCGATTTAACGATATCTTTTGAAAAAAATTCTGTAAAAAATAATTTACTGGAGATAATCTTTTGTTGGATTAATAAAATATTATTATTTTCACAAGTCATTTCAATGTTTGAATTGAAATTCGTATCGGCCATTTTTTTCATCACAATTTTAGAAAAAATAACAATAATATTAAATAAACGTAACTTTGAGATTACAATCAATTTTTACATCGCGAGGAATGAAATTGTAACTGCTGAAAAGTGAAAAATCAAAAGAAAAAAATTTAAATCTATTCAACTTTTGTTTACACCTAAATAAATATAAGCCTATCACGTGCAGTCGCGTTCCAGTGAAATGAGGCATCATTGTTTTGATCAAAGCGTACCTGACAGTCTTCCTGTGACATTTCCATTTGTCGTTCATAAGCCTGGATATACATAGTTCAACCGATGTGGTTGATGCATTTTAGCCTCAATACCTGCGAGACATGGCTCCGGGGGATGGGAGAGCATTACTTGGCTGGCTAAAGTGATAGATATCCCATGTGAGCCATAAAGAGCAGGATAGTAAATTAATGGTGCGTAAAAATTTTCTCGTTTTAATGAACTTAATATTTAACGTATTTTACCCTTGTATTATAATGTCAATTTACATGTTATTTAGCTTGGTTATTATATTAAGTTTTACGATAATGAGACTCGGTGATCATTAACTTTTAAACAGATTCAAATTTCAATGCTTTTAGAGAGTTATAAATAAATTTGGAAAGTAAAGCAAATAACAGTTAAGATTTTTATGTTGGACAAGTAGTATAAGTCGGTGTATGGTCAGATTTTTTTTCTGTGATTGTTGAATATGATACAAAAAAAGTACCAAGCCAAACTAAACTGACGGGCTGATTGGAAATGTGTTTGAAAGACACATATAATATTTTATCAATACGATACTACAAAATAAAAAACAAATTAAATATGAACAAAAAAATAGAAAACGCAAATACGTGAATAGCAAATTGTACTTTACGTCATTACCCAGAAGTTCTCAAGTCCCTTTTATATACGTACACCTCTTTCAAAAGAGGATTCTTTATCAAACGGCACAACTTTCTTCATGCTTTCTGCTCAGGGAATTATTCATGCAGCGAGTGTCGTTCTTAGGTGGCATATTTATGCATATTTTTGTTCTTGAAGCAAAGAAACTTTTAGTGTATACATATTTTTGGCATTTCAAATTTTTCAACTTTTTTAGTTATTCCCTCGATCTGTAACTGCTGATTATTGAAATACGTTTTATTAGAAATCGATATATATTACGGAATGTAAAAAAGACAAAATTAGATAAAAATGTTGAATCAAGAATTATTAAACTTTTTTTTACGAGGAAATTTTTATTAATTAGCTTTACAGCGTTAACTTGCTAGGCGAATTTGTAATTTCTGGAAAAATTATTAGAATTATTTTTAAACTCATTATAAATAAAATTCTTAATTTTTATCATTTTAATTAATGCATTTCAGTAGGAAAAAAGTTGCGTAACGACATAACGAAAGACACTTAAATAAAGATTTCTTTCTTTGCCGCTCACTTTAAATGAAATTATTTTTGCTCGTTCACGTAACATAAAATAAGTATACGAAGAATTGAGCATAAGTGCATGCGTACCTGATATATTCAGTATCACATTCAAGAAGCTCCTCAAACTTCCGGAACGCACGCGCGAAACGGATATGAAAATTTTTTAATTCACGATGTCGAGTTTACGAGGGAAAAAGTTTCCGTCCCATTCAAATTTTCGTAAATGCTGTAGTGGGGCATATTATGCAAGCCGATTAATCGCTGTTGAAATTGCAGACTACGAGGCTTAAAGAGATGAAGCTGAAGCTACCCGCTGGAGAGCTAGCCGCTGCACTACATAGAACAGTCTGTGCGATCTTTTTAATTTAAAAAAAAGCGATTAAATAAGAAAATTTTAAGTATGCAGCGGGTAGCTCCAGCGGGTAGCTTCAGCTTCATCTTAAAGAGCTCGTTTGGACAAGCCTTTAGATGGCTCTTCACTTAATGAAGAGGCCGTACCGCCTGCAGTAGTCGTCCTATTCGTTGTCGTCGTCATCGTCGCCAAGTCCTCGGCAATATCAGTCTCGAAATAACGCTGATCAGATAAAAGCACGGGAGAGAAGCTCCCACCGAAATCAGGCCACAATCAATTTATTCTATACCGGATTCCGAAGCCTCGACCAAAAAAAGAAAACCAAAAAACAAAACAAAAACATTTCCCTCTCTACCGTCGAGTCGAGCTAAAACAGCCTTGAAAGTCTCCGTGGAAAAAAGTCTGACTAAAATCTCTTAAAAAAAGATCGAAGCAGAAACATAAAGTAGGAAAAAGCAGAGGGTAAGGAGGAGGTGGGGTCAGGGAGGGGGGATAAAAGAGAGATGGACGTAGTCGATAACTCTCCTTCGGGTCGCGCTTGTGTTTACCCAGGCTAGACGGCGCGAGGCCTTCCAGCGCTCTAGCATCTTTATCTTCTCCTGGGGGTGCGATTAGCTCTGATTTACCTCCGCTCGCGTATACACAGAGAGCCGGACTAGCTGCACCGCTGCAAGCGCGAGGCGTGTCGACCTATCAGAAATTGCCATCCAAAGGAAGGATTAACGGCTGCCTGATATTTATGCGTCCTGGAGGAGCACAGCTCATTGCCAAAGACGATGCACTGCGCCTTTTTTTCCTCCACCGGCGTTTGCTCGCTGCTACAGCGATACGTGTACTAGTGAGTTTCGAGATTGGCTTGCCGAGAGGAAAAACATTGGCCTTTACATTCTTGCGATTTTTCGCGATTAATTTTGTGTTTCAAATTTTTAGCACTGCCGGGAAATTAAAAATTAAAACTTTGCAGAAATAATACTGCGTCTGTGTTTTTTAGATTTCTTCCTTAAAATCCGTTTCATTTTCTCGGCGTAGGTAGTTGAAAGAAGTGTGTCAAAATCATTTGTCTTTGCTCCATACGGCGCAAAAACATTCTTCTCTTTAATCTATTCAAACTATGTTTTGAAAGAATTTAGTTTCAGGAAAAGAGAGAGGGAGAGAGAGGGAAAGAGAGGACAAAAAAGAATTTCACGCATTAATTTGCAAATTAATCCGAGATCAGTAAATTCAGCAGGCATTTGATGAAATTAACTCTCAGCAGCTTCTCTCTCTCTCTCTCTTCCTCTTGGGAAAAATTTCGGGCCAAGCGTTTTTTGCAACTTTTTGCCGAGCCATTCTCATTTCACGCTGCTCGGGCCTTTAATATACCAAGCACTCAAGTGGATGGACGTTATGTCTACCTACGTGCCCGCTCATGAATGACCAGAAGCCTTTCCCACTTTTCAGCAAAAAGTGAGAAACAACAAGAGAGACACGGAAAGAGATGAAAATAAAAGAACGGCGTTTCGAAGGGGGAAAAAGAAATGGCCAACAGTCGGAGTAAAAAGGAAAAGCATGGCAAAAAGTGGAAGGAGATAAAAGTTAAAGATTAAACGGCAGATGAAAAAGAGTGAGTTTTTGAAAAAAAATCTAGTGGAAAATCGTTGGCTTAAAAGTAAAGCTCAATTTTTTTATTTAATGCACAGTCGCTCGAAGCTAATCCAGCAGGAATGATTTATCGACGCCATAACGAATAAATAACGATTGCTTCAATGCAATTTACGCGCTGGACATCGGAAAAGTCATTCCTAAAAATCTTCTTGGAGCACTTTTTATTGTAAGCACGAGAAAAATATAAAAACCGATAAAAGGGGTGCGCACAGTGTCTCGAGTAATAAGATCTGGAAAAATCGTTAACTATTTTAACAGCGCCGGGCTCCTCCAATTTTTTTCCCCCCGACTAATTTTCCTTTCATCCAACGCGTGTGTGCTTTCCACTCGAGCAGTCTGCGAGAGCTTTCTTAATTGGACATTAGCGTTAATTAAACAGGATAGCACACGTAAGACGTCGCATAAAAATCCAATTGCCTTAGCGCGACGCGCAAATAAAATTTTCCCGCGAGCGTAAGGAAGGCAACGGTCCACTTTCTCGTTGAATTGACGCTTCGCGCCCCCTGGAAACGTACGTTATTTTACCATCCCTTAGCCAGAGTCTCCTCGGTGCTTTATCGACTGCCAACGAGTTGTTTCTCTCCCATTTTTTTTTCAGCGCATTTGCAAGGCAGAAGAGTAGCTCTACCTGCTTCCACGGCGGTTCTATTTTTTTTATCGTTTTCTTCGCCCTGGTAAAAAGGGCTAAGAGAAATGCAAAGTGGTGGCTCGGTTAGCGCGCGTGTCTACGTGTATAGGTGTGTGCTACTTAACGGCAAGATTCGAGGGCAAGAGATTGAAGGGAGAGCCGAAAAATAAGGTCATATTTGGAATTTTAGTTGACTTTTGTCGCGCTCCTTTCGCGTCTTTCTTATTCTCGACGTCCCTCGTTTCTCTCCGGGTGCAATTTTTTTTTCTTTTTCAGCCGGGCCTTTCTTCCGATAAATTTTATTTTCTCACCCTAAGAAAATATTTTTGGAAAATATTTCCCTTTCACGGCGGGCCGGGAAAGCGATTTCGCGTATCGCGACATGGGCTTGCTTTTACAGAGCCCGGCGACGCGAAAATGTGAGCCTAGGCAATTATTCACCGGCTGCATATGTATATTCGAATTAAATTTTCTGTTGTCGTTCAATTTTAAGATACGCCCCGAAATTTGTATTCTTGACGTTTCAATAACAGCCTGTTTATTGTTTGTGTAATAGCACGTGCATTAGCCCAGTATCAGGAGCTGTTCGATTTTCTTTACGCGTCGCTTGATGTTGTCGAATTGTAATGAATATGGCCAAATTTTTCAGCTTGTTATTTTGTCCCGAACGACCGACGTGCTTAATAATTCATTAACCAATTTTCATGTTCAAATTCGTTATTTCTCTGTATTCGAAAATGTAATTACAACCTTACGCGCCTAAATCTAAAAGCCGTTCGAATCGATTACCTACTTATGAAAAAAAGCGCCAATTCAGCGTCTCAATACGTTGATAAACATATCACTTGGCGATTCCACTCGAAACTTCCTCTCCTTCGCTCGAAACGGCACGCTCGTAGGTTACATAAGTGGACAGTAGTAAGCAGTGGAGTAACCGTATTTGTGTGGAGCACATTTTCGCAAGGGGCGATCGAAAGAGAGAGAGGGTGGAAACCGTACAGGCTAGTGAAGAGTATCTGAGCGCAAAAGAGAAAGAGAGAATACTCGTTCCTGTTTGCAGCAGACGAGGACGAAAAGTTGGCATCGCTTCGAGATTCCTCGCCTTCACCCTTTCGCCACGGCGGAGGACTGGCGTAGAGAGTCGGGAGCTCGGGGGGCGGAGAAAAGCAATTGCACGTAAGCGCGGCTGGACGCGCGGACGCTTTGCCTTTATAGCGAGGCGAATCGTGAACGAGCTCGTCTCTTCCGGCTTCCGGCTGTCGCTGATGTGTGCCCCTCTGGCTGAGAACCCGAGAGGACATTGATCGAATCGCCATGAGATCGTTGCCCGCCCCCCTGCTCACTCCCACTCTCTCTCTCGTCTTCTCTGTCCTTGAGAATCTTTTATTTTTATGTGGGAGACGCGGGAGGACGAGGGGCATTGCTCTCGAGGACGTTCGCAAAAGTATATTTTCCTGATTAGCTTTGGCAGTTGGGAAGTAGCGGATAAGTCAACGGGCAAATCGAATTTGTGAATACTGTTATGTTTTATAGCAGATAACGGTGTATGGATAGTTTCATCTTCAGACGCTTTACATTGTTTTTTGATTATTTGGAATAATGTTTTGTATATATTTTATAAAAGGTTACGGTCGTTTGTAACTATGATGAATATCTAATAAAAATCTTTATGATAAAGCTCGTCAATTATCTATTTCAATTCATCCTTGCGGAAATTTTGAGAGTCGCATTTTGTTAACCTAATAACGACGGATGAGATTTCTCGTTAAGATACGATAAAAGCAAGGGATATTGATTTCTTTTTTGGCTGAGGCATTATTAAAAGCCTCAAAACAAACAAAAAATTTTCTCCGTATAATTCACCGCCAAAGTTATATACACATTGATTGACGTTATCGACACTCGCCAAGCAAACACGAATTTCAGCCAAATTTATCAGCAATGCGCAAAGCCGTACACACTTTTCAATAATTAAAAAGAGAAAAAAATCAAGTCAAGTCCGCTCAGCAGATTGGCGCGCATGGGAGCTGAAATGTGCATTAGTTTCCATTACCATTCCGCCATTCAACGCCATGGGCTTTTTGCGAATAAAATCATAAAATATAAATACCCACAGCGGAAAATCACAAGAGATTGTATCCAGAGTGGATCTAAAAAAATCAGAGCAAGCAGAACGTGAGGGGAGAGAGAGAGAGCTTTTCACGTGTGTGGCTGTTGCTGCGTCAAAACTGCATTAAGCTAATCCCCCCGCGTGAGCTTTCGTTTTCCATCCTGGATGCGGATTAAGGCCTGCGGGACAAATGTCCCGAGTTCGTGGTGGCGCTCGATTGGCGCAAGTATCGGACGGCAGCGAAGAGGGAAGGGAGGAGTATGCTTTAGTCCTTTAACGAGCAGCGCTCTCTGGAAACGATCGTGTGGCCTGCTTAATTTTGCCCGATAGAAAATCCCGGTAATGCCTCCCCCCCTCCCCCTATTCTCTTCCCCTACTCCACTCTGCCGCTGGTCCTTTCAAGGGATTTCGGTAACGTGCTTTAACGGAGATTCTGGTGCTCTCCTTCCTGCGTTTTAAAGGCTTGAAATTTTGGAGCTGATAAGCCATGTTTTAGGGAAATTTTGATTTTTTTTCCACCGGTAAATTTATTAGGCAGAGTAATGAAATTCGGGAGGGCGAAGCTCGTTTGTTAGAATTTTATTTTAACGTTTTATCTAATAATCGGGATGTTCGTTTTTGGAACTAGTTAATATTACGCGTAAGCTATTTCAATGGTAAAATTTTAAGTACGGATTACACAGTTTTTAGAAAATATTCATCTTATTCGGTAAACTTTCCAAATGGATGTTATAAAAAACAAAGATAAAATCCCATTTAAATGTTATTCATAATTTAATTCTTTTTTTATTTTCGATACAAGCGTTTATCATTTCAATGCAAGCTACGATTTCACCAATAGCCTCGCATACGAGTCAGTGCTAATCCAGAGGTAAACAATACTGGCCGGAGCATAATCATAAATAATAGAGTAGAACATGCCGGCATAGAGAGCAGTTCACAAACTATAATAGAGTGATAATTCATCAGGCGCTGGCCAGCTTTGCCTACTCGCAAAAATATCAAATCAAGCGTAACGGGCCGTTCCCGGGGACGCTGGAGAAGGGGGGGGATGAGGGAGGGAGGGCAAGCCCAGCCGCTGCTAAGTGTCCTAATAAGAGCCGTCCGACCGCAAACTCTCGGGCCGTTGTATAGTCGAGCATAGCAGAGGGGCTTCGTCGCCTCGCGTCCTTATTATGAAACTTTCTCGCTCGGTGAGAGGCTATTATTCCGGAGCGCAGGCTGTTCTTGCGCTCATTTATCGATTCGCAACGAGTTTTCGTTGCTCTTCCCCCTCCCCCCCCCCATCCCCAGCTTGCGCTCGTCTACTTGCCAAGTGTTTCGGGCGTTGTCGCGAAAGAGGGACACCATCTCGGCTCGCGCGCGCTTCCGTTACCGCGCGTCGGCGACCCTCTTCTGATTCAGATTACCCGAGCTTGCAAAGCTTCTAGTGCGCTGCTCCAAGGTTTGTCGTTATGCTCTGTCTATACCTACGAGCTTTTATCTCTTTCCGGGCTACAAAGCTCCTTTTCACGTCGGCAGTTTCGCCGGGCTGCTTTTATGGCTTTCGGAAAATCTGGCAAAAGAGAGAGAGAGAGAGAGAGAGGGGACCACTCAACTGGACTGATACACCTTCTTTTACTCGGGGCTTTTGTGCCGAGTGATTTGAATATTTTGGACGGGGATGTTTTGTTGTTATCCGACGCTGTTTTTGAAATGTTGGCCAACTCGGTCGTAGGTAATTATTCGTTTCTTCCTGGGTAATTGTAGTTTGCCTTTTCGGCGATTGCTATATTTACTTTGTCGAAGATTAAGTCGCGGAAGAACGTCTTGAAAGCTTAAGCTAATCAATTGTCAAATAATTAATTTTGATTTTGAATGATTGAAAATGAATATTCATTAAATATGGAAGGTAGTAATTTGTTCAGTTCCATAAATTATTAGCCGGCTCCAAACAGCTGAATATTAAATGTTACCTAACATTAATTAATGAAATCGAGCGTAAATTAATTACCTCTTAATTAAACCCACTTGAAATTCGGCTATGCGTGTGTAATGACAACGGCTAACACTTCGTTACATTTATGCCTTGCAACGAATTTAGGATTATAAAGCTCATTTATTGAGCATAAAAAATATTATGTGAATTACATCGTCAAATTAACGCTTCATCGATTTTATTATAATTTTAGGTAAAATTACGTTGAAGCTTGAATTATAAATCAAAAATATAATTAGGTTCTATATAATCCTTTAAAAAAAGTTTATCATTATGCACCACCGATACATCTTCCACGTTCCTACACTAACTTGAAAAAAAAGCTTCGTCCACCGACCTCACAATAGCCAAAATCTTTTTCACCTTACACAGAGAGACGCGCGCATTTCGCTATACCTCTATTTTTCACGCGCAACCATCAATTCTCACCATGCACACATAAACTTCGCCGATGGCGCTTGCGTTTATAAAGTCCAAAATGACAAAAACTTTGGCATTTCAACGCTAGTGCAAAACTTGCCAGATAGAAGTATTATACGAGCGCACGTTCGCGATCGGATGTGCGCGTTCAAGAATCGATGACGTCGAGTAAATCTTGTGTGTGGTAAGGATCGATACGAGCATGACAATAAAATGTGTTTGTCCTCGCTGGCGAAGGACAGTTCTTCTTTTTTTTTTACGAACCAAGTTTTTAATTTAGTACAACACGACCGAGAATTGCGAATGAAAAGCTAACAGTGATCGGGGTCAACGTATAGGTCGGCGGATATCCTATAAGCTTATTTGAATTTTTTCAATATAATAAAAGAGATTCCAAGTATTAACTAGAAATGCATTGAAATGCCTTCTATTTTATAGATAAACAATAAGCACAAGCTGAATATGTTTTTGTGAATAAAAAGGGGCGTGAGGGGGTAAAAAATTTCAGCTTTTATCGGTATTAACGGAAATGAAATATTTCCGCGAAGGCAATAGACGAGCAGCGAAGCGTAAATAACCCAAATCTAATCCTACACGCGACTATTGTCACCCAATCTGGGAATACATTCATGCCTCGATTGTTGAATACTTCAGGAGAGCTTTTAATACAGATGTTCCATTACCGGAAAGCTAAAGCCACGTGGTGTACTTGTATATCTGGAAAATTCCTGACCAGAGTTCCAACATCGGTATTACATACGCTCGTAACGAGCCGCTCTTTGTGCTCGTCGGAAGTATTGCCCGCTCAACCGGCGATTACTTCCGGTCTGTTGGGCCGATGTAAGGGACGGTCTATACTGTTAACAGCCATATACCAATGGGTCAGCGTGACGATCGAACGATGTAATGAGTGGCGGATTTCGGCTTCCCACGGGCATTCGGCCACGGCCGCCCGAAACGCCGCATTTGCATTTCGATTTATTTGTTTTTACGTCACCGTAACGACGCGTGTCGGCGTCTGCTCCCCTAACGAAGCTTTAGGAATTAATCGAGGCTTTGACAGGAAAAAGGTCAGTCGGCGTTTGAAGTTTCATTTGAATGTGGCTGCTATATGTTTTCACTACGGGAATTACATTTATAAGAATAAGGTGTGCCAACAGAATATTCTCCGGTAAGCGATCGATCAATGGCAGCAACGAAATTGAGGCACGAAAGATCAGTAGTCCCCTTATCGTTACGTGCTAGAGTGCTGGGTACGCTGCAGCTACCTTGGGTTCGCGCGTTGACGCACGTGGGAGACGCCGAGGCACTTTCTCAGAGCTAGCCACTCCATCAGGATCGTCTGATGGGTGAAAACAACTGTCTACATTAGCGGGAGTGAGACGATTCGTCGTCGGGTGGAAGAAGAGCGAGAGCAGTGTGGATCAGCAGCAGCGATCTGATGAGCGTTGAAGAATAATGGAGGCGCATTAAGAGAGAGATGGTCATGAAGAGGACACGTGAGATGACCAGAAGGTTCGGGAAAAAGTGGAAAGGCGACAGTTGCGGAGGGAATTTTCTCGGGATGCGATCGGTGAAAAAGGAGACGGGAAGGATAGTTGAAAGATTGCTCGGCAGTTTGCACGGGTATAGCTCTCTCCTGTCTCTGCGCTTGACAAATGTAATTCTTGGAATTTCAAGGATATTCAAATGGAATAACTGTTGGATAAACGCATTTCGAGCATTGCATAAAGTCAACAAAATAATAACCATCGGACGAGAGTAAAAATAATGATAGTTGTTTAACGTTTTATTATTTTTCCTCTCTCATCTCACTCTCGTGTATTGGGTTTCGACAAAATGTTTGGAGATCATCAAAAATAGACCGACGAAACGCGGCATTGTTTCGTATTTATAAACATATAAATATTGTAAATCCCATCAACGGTGCGCATCCGGCGCGCAGTGAGAAATAAACAAACGCCGTTGTTTTTCCATTTTGTTATATTTCATCGGGAGAGGGGGGGGAGTATATTTTCTGGACTGGTTTGTTGGCCCGAGCGAGGCTATTGCTTGTCCACCAGCTTCCCCCTAACAAGCAATATTTTTGCAGTCGCACTGTTCGCTTGAAGAACCATCAAAAATATACATTTGCGCCGCAACGGGACGGTACAAGTCTCGGGGCCACTCTGTGCTGCGAAAGCAGTCGAAATCCGCAGGAAACTAAAAAGAAAAGGGGGTTAACTGCGTAAAGCTCAGCGAAGAGCTGCTGGCCGAATTTAAAAACTTGCCTTTAGCCGCGTTTATTTCGCGGACAAAAGAGAAGCTGCTGAGGTTGGGCGGGATGTTTTGAGGGGAAAGAGAGAGAGGAGGGGGGGAGTAGCTCTCGATCGCCGTTAACTCGTGGCCATTGTTGTCCGCTCGCCTTAATCTAATCGCTCTCGTTAGCCCCAGTGCCCGAGCGAGCGCGGCAACGAAGCCAATGAGCCGCATTGTTTCCGACTGCTAAGTCCCTTTACGTACGCGCCGTACACAAAGTAGAGAGACCCAGCCAGAGAGGATGAGCAGAGAAATAAAGTGCGAAGAGAGAACGGACTGACCTGTAATTATTTGCTTTGTATCGCCAAGGGGAAACGCTCGAGGTTCTTTGGGCAACGTCGGAGAGATCCTTTGTGCGACGTATTAATCGCGTTCCGCAGTAATTTTATTATTGCGACCCTTTTCTTTTCGAATTCACCTTCTATCTCTCTCTCTCTCTTTCTGCGAAGCTCGCGTCAATATGTTTTTGCTTTGGCGAACAAGTGATTATGCAGCGACAACAAAGGAGGAATTTCGTTTCGCCCAGCCGAGAAACGATCTCACTAATTTTATTGAACTAAAATACAATTTATAATAACCCTTCGTTTCCTCGATATTTCTCCTTTGTTCATTTTTTTTTCTTAATGGAAGTCCTGCTCGACAAATATTTTATGCATCCGAACCATTTCCGAGCCATCGACTTACAAGCGTTTAATAATTCGTCGGAGCAAAAATTTTTGATCAACGCCGGAAACTCGTGATATTTTTTTTGTTTCAATATTTTCTTTTGCCCCGAAGGAACTAACGCGATTACAGTTGCCCAAACGTTCTGCATTCAAATTAACCCTGCAATTTTCTTTCCGAAAGAGCCTCGTCTTCTTCCTTCTTTTTTTTGCGCGCGCTTGCTCGAAAAGCGAAAAGTTATTACGGGGTGAAATTTTAATTGACTTTTAGCGACGTAAAGAGAGAGAGAGCGAGATGGTACACGCACATCAATTGGGCTTGGACAGGCTCAAGCCGAGTTTAAAAAAGTCCGAACGACGAGCGCGCGCGTTCACTTTGCGAGTTTTAATTGCGAAATAAAATACATTTTCGCGCGAGGAAGTCGGAAAATTAACGGATTCGCAACTCCCTCGCGCCGTTAATATAAGCAATAAAAGCAATTTCTTTTACGACGCTCGCTTGGACTCTACCCTCCCCCTCCCCGCCACCTCACTCCCCGCCTATAGCTTTTCGAGTTTTTCCTCTTTTTCATTATGCGCACGAGCGGCGATAACGAAGGACGTAAAGAGGAGTGGGAGGTTAAAAGACCGGTCGAACGAAATCGGGCTGCAGTAAGCCGTTACTCGCGAATCCTTCGTTCTCTCTCCCTCCCGCCCTCGTTTCTTCTCTGTTCACCGTTTTTTTAGTGCGGTTCATCGTAAATAACGCACTCACCCGAGCAACCCCCTCAGAGGGAGGGGGGGCTAGGGCGGTGCGTTGCCTAACTTAATTCCCCTAACACGCTCGTAAATTATGGAAGCCGGCGCCCTGACTCCCCCCCCCCCCCCCCCCTCCCTTACCCCCTTCCAGACGCACGCGAGCTATCGCCGAAAAAAAAGGCAACACCCGAGAAAATCCTCTGATGTGTGATTTTAGCCAGGGACCTGCCCCTCCGCCTCTAAACGTTGCGAAATTTCGGCAAGCCGCTAAATAAACGCATCGGAGCGCGTATTTTGCGTTATCCGGACTTTTTAATTTTTAATCGGGCGAAATATATAACCGCGAGAGAGGGAGAGAAGCGCCCCGGGATCGGCCGAGCTGGTTATTTACGAGCGGATAAAGATTAAAGTGTGAAAATTTTCACCGCTCGCGGGGACGCTTGTTTATTTTCTTCGTTCGCGTTTTTTATTTTTTTTGGCGCCACCCGCGAAATATTGCTTTTTATTAATTTTTCGGGACAAATTATTACGAGAATATGATGATTTTTCCATCAAACCGGTAGATTGTATATTTTCGAGGTAACATAAAGTACGAACGTTTTGTAATAAAGTTTGTTCGGCAACGATGTTATACGGCGTATTTTGATTTTATTCGAATTAGCATTTATGTTTCCGTGCCTTTTTTTCATGCGTTTGTAGAAAAAACGAAGAGTGTATGAAAATAACAAAAATGCACGAATTGTTGTTTTCGATGAATAATAAAAATATGATGTAATATCGAATTTGAATAATGCACGTACCTTTGTTAGAACGAGCTTAACACATGTGAATTGTGTAGCATAGGATGCCGACTGACACGTATCCATTGTAATCCATACAAATCATTTTATCCTGTTAATTATAAATCCTTCTCTTCATCAAGTGATATGGACTAAAAGATAAACAGAATTTATTTAACCAATGCAACCTCTCGAAAAAGTGGATAAACAATAATTCCATAAAATGATATTCAAAACAGAAATTTTGTTGTCTTAACAAAAGTTATGAAAATATAATAAAAACAATTACAAGCACTTTATTAACTTAATCAATGAATAATGTACTAACGAACTTTTTCTCTTCTTTTTTTTCATGTACCACTCTGCACCGGCGAAACAAAAAACAAAAACAAAAATACTAAATCGCCGTCGTGAAATAATGAAACCTCGCACTGACGCTGCTGATATCGCACACCTGGTGATTGGTCGGCCCTCCTGAAACACACGAAATGTCTCGAAATAACTGGGCTATGGCTAACTGCGGCGGTCGTTATGACCGATCCTGCGTCTACCACCTCCGACGCTCGAATTTACCCTCGACAATTGCTATCGACGCCCCGTCATCTTCGATTTATCCCTTCACTTCATTTCTGCCCGGCTAAATTTTTCCCTTCATCCTCATACTTTAACGGCCTTTCTCTCGGCGCCGTCAATCATTCGCACGAAAATTCACGCGCTGTCTCCTGCACATACACGCATCTCGTACGCCTAACCTCCTCTTTCTCCCCCTTACTGACGTTTCAATTAATTCCCTTCGCAACGCGTATGATAATGCGAAAAACAACAAATGAACTCCCTCCCCTTTCTTCATCTCGCGCTTATGATAATTATTAATTTTCGCGAAATGTTCGTTACACTCGCTCCTGCCTGATAACTTTTCCGAATTAACAAACGGCCCCCGACGATAATTATACTTTTCGGGAATTCGTTATAATTAACATTTTCACGCCTCTTTTCGGACACGCTTGCGCATGACGCGCTCTGGGAACGTGCGATTTTTACGCGATTAAATTGTATTTCACGACGATAACCGGTTCCGACGATTATAAATAATTAATTTTCCCGATGAATAATTATCGCTCTCATCTACTTCTATTTAATCAACGCAAAACAAATTGTTTTTATCCGATCTTTTGCGCTTTGTCGTTAATACCTCATTATCCCCCCCCCGAATTTTATCAACAACCCCGCGACCGATTTAATTCCAAATTCTATTCCCGAATGCGAATCACGAAATCTATCATTGATCGCAATCTGCACACGCACACACGCCATTGGCCACCCATTAATCTTTGTCTGTCGGTACTTCTCTGTGTTTTTTTTTCTTTGGCTTTGATGATGTAGCTCTGTTATCAGGCACGCTAAAGACGTACCAGCGAGCATCCTGTAACGAGGAGAAGATGGAGCTCAAGTGTCCGATCGGCTCGGCGATACTGGTGACGGTTGCGCGATACGGCCGAGCGACTGTCGACAGCTCCGGCAAATGCAGCACCAGTGATCCTACCCTCGCTGATAATCATCTCAATTCCACCTGCCTATTTCCGAGCGTCTTGCAGGTATGTTGCTATTACTATTGTGTTGTACGTCTTGTAACAGTTGAAAGCTCAAATATCAGTAACAAAGAACTAGAAAAAATATGTCTGGCCATACCAGCATATTACTACTTAAAGGGAAAAATTAGATTTTTTAATTTTTGAAGCATTTTTAGCTCATTTAGTTGAGATAACTATTAAAGTTTTTTCTATTTTAAAAGTAATACGGCCTATAAATTTCATGTAGAGTCCGACCACATCTAGGTATAACTGCTTAATCCGGTACGTGATTTCAAGTGTTATAAAAATTAAAAGAAAAAGAGTAATCTTTTTCATAATCTCCTCGGACAAGTAAATTTATAATTAGCACAGAAAACAGTAGCTGCCTCTTGCTTAAGAATAAGAAGAATTTAATGGATTAATGAAGTGTAAATAGGTCATTTTGTAAGTTTAATAGCTATTCTTTAGGCATTTAAGTTGATCATCTTTAATTAGTAGGCAAGATCTCTTACGATTATTAAACTTTTTTATCAATTCAATTTCTTCAGCTTCAGCTGAGAAGTTTGGTAATTTTATAGCAAAGGAGGAGGTAACAAAATGGATAAGTTCACCAATAAGAAATGCTTAGCTGTGTCTGTAAGCTCAGCAAATTGCATTGACTCCGAACTGGAGTTGGAGAAAGTTTGAATGTTAGTCAGAATCAATAGGCACTTTTTGTCAACGCTGCATGTATATGCGACACTCCTTCTTAATCGCAACTTTTATAAAATTTTCAACTATTTTTCAAACTTCTCAGTAAAACTCGTTTAATACGTTTGTCGTTTTTGCAAGATAAACAATTGCGTGTCTTAGCAAAAAGAAATAAATAATCGGTTTTAAGCGGGAGGACAATGAATTCGCGCAGGCGCAATTAAAAAATATTAATATTCCACTTTTGCATTCATAAGTTGGGGAGCAATTAATAAGTTAGACTAATGAGCAGTGGTCAGTGGTAAGGACGCCATATAAATTAAGAGAAAATAAAAGGAAATCCAAGCGTAAGCGGAGGAGGAGGAAAGGGTAGCGGGGGATGGACGAAGAGGGGGACAATAAGAGCCACACAAGTGAAATGATTAAGGGCCTCGAAAAAGGCGACCGCAACAGCGCCGCATCGCCTCCAGTCCCCCTTTCTTTTTCTGTATATTTATATCTTTTCGTGTTCGTTCATTCCCACCCCCAGCCAGCACCAGCCTCCCCTCCCTAAACACTCGACAAACGGGAAAATCGGAGTGCCCTTTCGGGTCAGTTGAGTTCCCAAGTGCCCGCGAAGGTTCTCCGTCGGCGCTTTGCTTTGAAGACAGGAATGGAGAGAGGGAGAGAGAAAGAGGGATGGATAGTGGAAAAAAGGGCGCAAGGGTGGGTGGGGGGGCAAGCGAGGCTTTACAATTGCAGCGAAATTTGGCCGGGAGAAATTTTTCGCTCGCTGCGCGCGCCACGCGCTGAATTTCCCGGGAGCGACTCTCTTTCTCTCTTTCTCTTTCCCGGGCTGCTGCAGCCTGTACGGCATGCGCTGCACTCGAGTTCTCTTTTTCTGTCACCCCTCTCCCTCCGCCGCCGCCGCCGCCCTTTGGCTTTACTCTCCGGGCGCTTTGGAGCGCTGTGTTTTCTTTTGCCTCTTTGCGCCGCGCTGCTTCTTATCTCGGCTCTCGCTCTTTTTTCGCCACTCGACTATAATGCTTCTATTTGTAGGGGGGGCATTAGTCATTGTTTCTGCGGTCGGCTTTTAAAGATTCTTTTGCCCTCTTTTCTTCCTCTCTTTCACCCCCCCCCCCCCCCCCCCCCCCCCCCCCCCCCCCCTCCTCTCTCTGCTCCTTTCCCGACGCCCCCCCCCGCCGCTCTCACATTCATATACCGGAGTTTACTTGCACTCTGCTTTTAACTGCTCTACTACTATTCGCGGTTTTGTCGGCTTTTTTCTGCGCTGTAGGGCTTACGGGTAGTTGGCACTTAGAGGTGTCGATGAAAAGTTCCAGGTGTTTTTGATAATAAAAAAAAACGAAAAACTGACAAATTTAGGTCGGCCTTTTTTTTCTCAAAAATCGTAAAACGAGGAAAAAGCAATCGCGTGAATAACTCAGCACCAGGTCGATCGGAGCATTTGCAGATTCAATTAACGTCGGACAAAAGCTCATATAGCTTTAATTAATCAAAGCTCGTATTTATATCGACCGATACATAATGGAGTTTCCCTTTGCGCGTCAAAAATGACGAGTCCCCCGGGCAACATGGGAGAGGGGGTGAGGTCCGGGCGATCGAGTGTACCGGGCTTTAATCCGCGCGCGCGCGCGCATTTCTCGCGCGTCAGGAATCGAGCAAGCTCATGGAATATAGGAGAGCGCGGATGACGATTGTCAGGCAGATATTTCATTAAATCGTTACAGAGCGACGAAGCTTGGCCCCGGCGTTGTGTACGTCAACTTAATTATTTTCGGCGTGGCCAGTAGCCAGCGCGTGACTCTCTCGATGCGAGAAAACAATGCAGCAGCCGGTACGGGCGAATTAAGCTCGCGCGCACGATAAACTTCGAGGAGAGATGATTGAATTTGCCGCTTTTGATGCGCCGATTGTTAGGCAGCGTATAGCCCTCGGATGGATACATCGATTTTACCTTTTTCCCCCCGTGACTTTTAACCCTTTTGTTTAAAAAATCGAGGATGTACTGCAGACTGATTTCTACTTCCAATTTTTCTTATTATCTTTCAATATTCATGCTCCAAGTATTCGCGATTCGCTTTATTGTAAAGCTCAAACTCCAATTTTTCAAAATACGTACACTAGCAGTTCAACTACATGATGAACTTTATTAAACTGCGTTCCTTTTATCTTTCGTTAATTCAAAAACCCTCTCGCTCGTCTTACCATGCTGTTTTTCAATAAGGAAGTTGTTTTGCGTATACCCACACTCGATTCAATTTCCGAAAGAGCCCACGAGGCAATAGACTGAGCACGCGCATCGAGATTTAAGTTAAAGCAAACAGCCAAGCTATCATTCAGCCTCGGTTAAAGACAGAACTAAGAAAAATCCAGCCGGAACTTGAAAGATTTTTCGGATTTACGTAGGGAATGCTCGAGACGCGATCGCGTGTAAGCTGAGCTTTTCAAAGTTTCCCTCGATATCCCAGCGGGAGAAAATCGTGGTAGTATCGTTGATCGTAAATTGAAAGGAGAACGTTAAATAAAAAACGGGATATAGTGAAGTTTGTGACGTTTGAGGTACATATGGAATTTAGTTTGGCTTCGGGCTATTAAAATGCCAGTAAGTCGATTGATTTTTTCCCGAGGGATCAACTAACCGTAAAGTCAACTTTTCTATCTCTCTCTCCCTCTCTTTTTTTCGAACGCCACATTTCAAGCAAATCAAACGCTTCGGGATTTTCCGATTCGACAAAGGCGCGTCTCGCTCTTTTGTCAAAGGGAGCGGTTTTCGGTGTAGTGTCGCACAGTACACGCTTCACAATCCATTGGTGGATTTCACGGTGATTTGTTTTCCTCGCTCTCTCTCCCTCTTTTGGACATCCGCATTTTGTCCAGTCCAATAATTGCTGCGCCGTGTGTTGTCCCGGTAAAACTCGAGCTAGATGGAAAAATTTCATCATTGCGACATTCGAAATTGCAGGAGAGAAGCTCTTCTCCTGATGCGTCTTAAAAAATTTGAAACTTTTACGTATTTGATTTTGTAATTTGGTAGAAAAATTGATCGATAATGCAGTTAAATATCTTAAAATGTTAATTATCACGAAGGGCTTTATGAAACGAAAGATATTACGTATAACTAGTAAAAACACATTACCAGTCGAGTTTCACTTCCAGTTCATTTAGGACGGAACTATCTAAGTTGTTGGAAAGTTCGTCTGCTCAGTTCGGAAAGATCAATGGTTCATACAT
The DNA here is from genome assembly GCA_030522585.1 of Anagyrus pseudococci. NCBI lineage: Eukaryota > Metazoa > Arthropoda > Insecta > Hymenoptera > Encyrtidae > Anagyrus > Anagyrus pseudococci. Next base: position 49,166 of record JAPYYQ010000499.1, read on the forward strand.
AAGCTCCGATCCTCCGATGTTATTACAAATCCCGATTTCTCATCTAGATACGCGCAGTTGCCCGGATCGAATCGAAATCTCGACTTCACCTCTCTTCCATTCCGCTGGGACGAACGGAAAGAGAAAGAAAGTTTGGGGGAAAAAAGGATAAGGCTGCAGTAACTGGAACTGCTCAACAATATCGGCAACCGTATACGAAATGACTCGCTGCCTCGAGATTAATAGTATCGTATCGCAAGCTCTCTCTCGAGCGCACTTATTTACGCGCATTGCCAAAGCCCGACGCCTGACCCCCAGCACACTTGTAATGCGAGTCTTCCCGGCCGCGGTACGGCAAAAGGTAATTTTGCTCGTTGACGAGTGCGCGTGACCGCGGAACTATCTGCGCCCAACGTGACCGCTTTGTTGACGAGAGCTTTTTTTATTACTTTTTTACGCTCGGCTTATACGTGCCTCCCGTTCATTCGATACTTTCATATCCGTTTGTTTTTCTGATTATTATGGATTTCGTGAGATTAACGTTCTTTTAGAATTAACAGCGTAGTAGGGCACGTCTGACCGAACCCGAGTTATACTACTTAAACTTTAAAAATCTGTTTCCACTTAATCGTACTTGGTTTTTTTACTATTTTATTTATTTACTTAATGAAATTTCTTATTCAATACTGTCCCTCGCGTCTCGGTAAAAATTTATTAAATTTTACGTTTCTACCTTATTCAAAACTTTTGGAAAACTTTCGACTTTCTAAAAAATTACTCGCACTAAAATTTTAACATCAAACATTTCTCCAAAATTTAAAGCAAAGTTACAGTTGACTCGGCAACATTTTTTGTACCTCTAATACCTCGAAATTTATCATTCCGCGCCAAGGGATGCGCAACAGCCCAAAACCCGTAAGCTTTACGTTCGGATCCGCCGAGCCGTTTGTTCCTATAAAAAATTTTATTACAAAAATCCACCTTACCAGCGGCGAGCGCCGGTAATTCAAAAGCTTCGGTTATTCTTACGGTCTCTGTCAAGGAAACGCGGAGGCATCAGAAGCTAGCCATTCTTTTTTTTCCCCTCCTTCAACCTGCACGTGAAATGGTTTTTCCACGTGTCGGCAGTTCCAATTCTTACGAGGAACGACGCACGGAAATTTCGAAAGAGCCGGCCCGTAACGCGGGCACCGGATATGGCTAGCGAAAGAGCGTCGCGATGGTCTGCAATTTCTTGGCGAAGAGCTAGCCATTTATTCCCCGACGTTTTAGTTTCTAGACCCCACCTCTCCCTTTCTCCCGGACACTAGAGTCACAACTGTCCGCTTTTTCACTTCCAAATGACGCGAACTAAAACTCTTCCTGCCCATATTTCTGCAAGCTCCGCTCGTGTCCCGCTATCAATCTCGAGAATTCGTCTATTTAGTTAGTTCTTTTAACTCCCGCTCTGTTGTTTTTTTTGCCCTCTCCCTTCCCCCGAAAACTTATGCGACACGATTTCCAACTTCGTGCCCAGGCACGAAGCGGACAAATTAAAAGCATTTTCTTCTCGACATTGATGTATTTTACCGAGCCGATTAAACTATCGTAAAATACAGCGAACTTGTTAAGAGCAACCGCGACGCTTATATGCCCGAGTAGCACCGCACCTAATCTCTAAATCTACCCGCCGACAGCTCATTGCGTATCGCCTAAGCAGATTACTACGGGCGTATGTTGCAAAAAAAAGACGGAGGATTGGCGCTCCGAGTGCCAGACGTGCGTGTGCAGCATTATTAATCTCATTATCTATCCGGCAATTGCAGTCGCGAACATGTTGTGGTGGTGGGGGGGTGGGGGGATAGGAGCTCCGCGTCATAGCCGGTATTAGAGAGATATGGGTGCTCGATTTCATTTTGCCCCGGCGTGTCGGTTCGACCGCGGGGTTAGCCTAGCTTGCGCTTACGTAATGCGTGCGCATAGCACGCGTAATTGGCTCTCGGGCATTACGTTTTCCAGAGCCCCGGCTAAGGATGCCTATTGCGGTCACGTGCCCGGCGCGTCAAATGCTCTCCGATCCCGGGACGTGCTGCTGTTAATGACGTTTAATGAGATATCTTTCACGTTTCGCGGCTTTGGCCGGCCGATCGATCCTCCTACTCTATCTCTCCGCGGCGATTTGCGTTATGCCGACTCTGCGCTAATTTAAAACTGCGACGCGAACGAGAGACGCGCAAGATGAATTGAATGTCGGATTTGATAATTTATGCTCCAGTGTTAATTATTTTCCGCGACTTGGCTTTCCCTCATTTGTATTTCCGTTTATTCATTAGCAAAATACAGTTGTTTTTCTTTTTAGCTTATTGATTTGATAATCCTGTTGGATTTTAGATATTATTGAAATTTAATATACAAGACGATAGATGGCGAGAGAGCAGGTAAGAGAGAAAAGGAGGAAAAAAGTCGCTATAAAGCAAGAATAAAAAAAGAACAGGAGCAAATCGAGAGGCTTTGCAGGAAACGGCGAGCGGTGAATAAATTGAATTAAGAGTAATCTCTCTCTCTCGGCAGCGAGCCTAGCGCTCAAGGCGAGATAGAAAGAGCGAGCGAATATAACTACAGTTGGCGCGCCTTACTCATTCGCACACAGCGAATTGTCTTGTCTGCATCGGCGCGCTCCGGGGGCGTCGAGAAGTTCAATTCCAGCGAGACATTAGCGTTTGCCAATTTTGCCGTAATTGTGCCGGTCTCGATTTACGGCCCTACTCCAGCATTTTAAGCGCGCGCCGATGCCTGCGCTCGCTCACTCTCTCTCCTCGAGCGAGCTATTCCGAGCGAGGAATTCATTTCGACTCGGTATTCAAATTTTCCGAAAAACGTTACCACGTGGAATTTGTTACGTCGTGTAATATTCCGTCAAAATAAGTACATCGCGATTTTCAAATCGAAAGCTTATCCCCGTCACGCGCGTGTGTTTTTATTAAAACTGTCAAGGGGGTGACAAATGGTACGGCGCTATCCCGACGCGCGCATCAATCCCGACACGTGACACAAATGTTGAAATAACATCTCGCTGACGCATTTAACGCTAGCAGCCGCGATATCTTCCAGCGCCCAATATTAATCAACAACAATAATAATAATAATCATCAGTAGCGCAATCAACACGAGCGCATTAAAATCTCCGTATCTGGAATGCCTTGTCTCTGGGCTCGGGCAATTGCCCATTATTCAGCTGCCCCCCCTCCCCCGCCCGCGACGTACATGCAAAGACGTAAATTAAGAAGTTCGAGGCAATAATACCCCCGAGGCGTAAACATTAATCCTCGCTTTTCCTTGCCAAACGAGCAATAACTCGAACTTTATGACGGCCCTGCCGGCCATTCGTCGCCGGCCGAATAAAAGAGAGCGCCAGAGAAAGAGAGAGAGAAAGGCTTGCCCATCCCGGGGCTCTCGAGAGTGTTTCAAGCAGATCGGCAGACCTCGTGGGCTTTATATCCCAGTGACGCTGGTATAATAGCCCTGCTTAATTCCTCGGTAACTCGGCGTCGGCGAGAAGCCGAGTGTCGCTCGCTGCTCTTTGGCTCTGCTTAACGATCCTTGCCATCCTGATGCCCCTGCTCTAGCTGCATTTGAATTGCACCTGTAGGTCAGGCCGGGAGGAGGTTTCGCCTGACTGCGCTTACTCTCTCGGTCGTTAGTACGTTTTTTCCGGACTTTTATTTATTTATCGTTTGCCAACGATTTTAGCAATTGGCGATTGATAAAAATAACTTTTCGATATAAGCATCAAAGCTCTGAGCATTTCGAAAAAGTCAATGACGCAGGGAATATTTTTTTTAAAGCTGAATCGCCTAAGTAATATTTTATGTCTCCGGGGTAGGAATGCCTTTTCTCTCTCTCCCGCCTACCGACGACGTTGACCTATCTGTATCTGCACTTGCAGACACACATGCCGAGCTTCCTACGGCCTCCTTACACGTGACCTTTTACGGATAAGCACCGGGAGTGCTTACATACACACTTCACGCGCCAACGGAATCCAGCGCGAATCTCGTGCCTCCTCCATCTCCGCTTCCACCCACCCCACGCTCTTCTTTTCCACTCGCTGAGCTTCTCCTGCATTCCGACTTCGCCCTGCCAAGTCTTGCGTGTGCGCCTCTGCAGTAGCGTCGCTTGTTTGCATGTGGCGCTAGAGCGCGAATGAAAGCCTTTAGAAAAACTGCAACTCCCCGACGACGCACCTTTACTCTCGCTCGCTCGCTCTCTTTTCCATCCCTAATGCCATCAGATTTCTTCAAATATTCTTCGCGAAATTTAAAATTTATTTCTCTTAAATAAAAACAACATTTCTCTTTTTTTTCTTTATATTTTTAATTTAAACCTGCTATTCTTCTGATCGTTTAATTAAAACTTAAGCTTCGTAAAAAAGAAAGCCCGAATGTGCTAAGGACATTTGCATGGGATTTTGAGTAATTAAAAGCACTTTCTTATTGCTAAGACGTAAGAAACCTAGTTGAACAAAATTTCTTTGAGCCACGTCAAAACGTTGAAGCCTCGACTTTTCACTACGACAGTTTTAAAAACTTTTCTTAGGGGCTTGGAACAAATTATCTTTCACTTTTTCTTATATCTCGCTCTCCAAGAGCAATTTTGAAAGCTCTCGACACTTACGATTACAATATGATTATGGGGTTTAACTTTTTATTTTGGTTAAATTATATGCTTATCAACGCGAAGGTAGTGTGATATTTTAAACGATTTTTCGTACTAATTAGTTATCTAGTCTATTTTACTCCTACAACGTAATACGGTTTTGTAGAGATTAAGTAGATATTACGCGAATAAGGTCAGACATGTACATACAATAAGAAGTTTTTGGTCTTGATACTTTATAAATTTAACTTAAATTAAAAGAGAAATTTCCTCAAATACTACTTTAAGGCTAATAATAATTGTTGATGAAATAAATTAGCTATTACAAATTTTGCTTAGAAAAAGGGAAAATGAATATTTGCGCGTGAAATTTGAACCTATAGACGTAGACATTAGTAGAATCATAAGACAGCTTAGTGGTTCAATTATTAATGCCCGCAAAGAGAACTTCTGAAACTGAAAGTAAACATTTGGGCAGAATTAATTTTCAACTCTACAGTAATATTTGGCAAGAAAAAAAGCTATTTAGTATAACGATGTTCTAATCAAACTAATCTAGTGGAATATTGCTAATCAAATAGCGATAATTAATCATTTTTATAAATCAAACGCTTTATTCTAATGCAATTTCGCGTAGCATTCTCTGTTGCAGACGGTCGTGGAAGTGTGTCAAAAGAAGCGCCAGTGCAAGTTCAACACGAGTCCAAAAATGGCTGACCCGTGTCCGGATGTGCCGAAATTCATTGAAGTCGTATACAAGTGCCGTCCCTGTAAGTATTTTCTAAAAATAGATTATTATTAATAACTTCTCGCATCTTTACATATTCCAATTTCAATCAGTTTCAATAATATGAAAAAGATACCACGGGGCAAGGGTGGAAAAAAAGAATTTCCCACAGCTAATTGTTTGTTCCCAGACAACAAACGAATCCCTATCATCCGGATAATAAGAATTGAAAACTGCCAGCTTTGCTTACCGCGCCTCTCTTGTAAACAGCCAACGTCACTCCCACAGAATATTTTTATTATTCCGGCAGGTTACATCCGCGTCCCTTTTTTTTTCAACATCGGACAGCAAGAAGGGGAAACGAGAGAAAAGGAAAGAAAGAGAAAGAGGGAGAGAGGGCTGATATATCAGTTAAGCTTCAGTTCTGCGGATCAGACACGGGCTAGCAGTCTCGAGTATCTCGCCGATCGATTCTCATTACGAATGCCGAGCGGCAGGTTAGCGCGCCGTTATCCATACCGAAAAAAGGTATCGGAGTGGCTAGCAGAAGGGCTAGGAGGATGTGGCTGGTGGGAGGCAAGGGGTCGAGGGTTGACGCAGACTTGCAAATTGACGAATTTACGTGGATTATGCGATTCGCTGAATATAAGCCAAGGAGGGATAGTGGATGGTGGATGTTGGCTGAGGAGAGAGGGAAATCGGAGGGAGGGGGTAGGCAAAGCGAGATGGACAGAGGAAAAAGGACGGATTTTGAAAGTATTCCCTTGGCCAACAGACTGCGAGTACAATATCAGTGGATCCGGTATGCGGACGCATACGTGTGTGCGCGTAAAATATCGTTGGGAGAGAGGATGTATGGCCGGGGAATCTTTATGTACGAGCGTCTGGGAAATCAATAAGCTTCGCTTGGAATCCTCAGGCGTTTCAATTATTTCGTGCGGCTTTCTCGTACGCGCGCGCCCGCGTAATCGGTACATTTTAATGCGATCTCTTTTGTATGCGACAAATTGCTCGGATTTTTCTTTTTTAAAAAAAAACGAAATGATAACCGACGATATCATCGGATCGTTGAGGTTTTGCGTTGTAAATCCTGGATAAATTATTGGTTTTATCAAAAGGGATAAAGAGTTTATTTTTTTCTGGTGAAATCGAGAGAAAAGCTTTTATCGCACACGCACGCGAGCATCAATAGTTTCATTAAAACGTAACGGGTTTTCCTCTTCTTTTCAAAAGCTCAAAGCAGTATTTTAATCGATCGATTGACTTTTACAGAACGTTTAATCACAGCGAGAAATGTATACCGAGACCGTCGATTTTAATTACAGAAAACGATGGCAAATGAATAAAAGCATATTATATCACGTGTCATTTTTTCCTGCGACTCACCCAAGAGAATCCCCAAGTACTCCCGCGTTCTCATCCTTAAAAAAAAATCAATCATAATTCACCGACTGCACTTTACGGACACAAGAATTTAATTAATCGCACTGTCGCTCTCGAGTCGCGTTTATCCACGTCCAGACAACGGAAATAAAAAAAAAAATTTTCAATTGAAAATTGACAAGCAGCCATTTCCTCTTCCTTCCTCCTCATCCCTTTCTCTCACTCGCTCTCTCTATAGACCTGCGAACTAATTAGCAAGCTCCGAAAGCGCGACATGTAATTCCCTCGTGTGCGATATAAACGTACGCATATTCCCTCGTTCGCTCGCGTTTTACACCTAAACGGCTCTTCCAGGCCGGCGATAAATCCTTGAAATTTTTATAAAATTCGAATTCTGTCAGGCTTTTTCCCCCTGCCCATCCCGATATCTCTTTCGTTTTATTTAATTATATATTCGCGCGATTAACCCGGGCTTAAGCGAGTTTCAATAAAATTTGCTTCCCATTACCCCCGTCAGTCCGTCAATCACGCGCATCCTTTGCGATAAAAAAAAAAACGGAAAAACCTTTCAACCAATTTGATCGTAGGACAAATTTTGCCCCCTTCCAAATCGTATACGCGTCGAAACAAAAACTTGCGGTCGAGCAAGCTTATCAATTACCTCTTTTTCCCACCTTATATCCGTCGCAGAATTTCTGCAAACTTCCGAGCCTAACGAAGCGCCTGGCCTATAGGTAATCTTGTCGCGCGATTAATAGTCAAGCATTAGGGAGGAGTGGCAAGGGAGGGGAGAGGGCTAAGTGACGCACGTGCTGTCGACAAATGAATTTGCGGGTGCGCGGAGCAGCGGATTTGGTTGTGGGGGGGGGGGGGGCGAGGAAACGTAATCGTCGGCCGTTACACACCTGCCGCTCTCCTCTGGCGCCTGCATTAAATTCGCATTCCAACCGGTGGCTTTAGCCTGCCGCAAAGAGAGGCGGATCAACAAAGAATGTCCAGCTGCTGGGATTGCAGGCCGAGTGTACAGGCTGCTGCTGCTGTTGTGGGCCATCGTAAAGTGCGGCCTGCTCTCGGGCTTGCTTGGCAAGCTTCGCGGATTTGATGATGTGCTTGCGGCAGACGCGTTTCCAGGCTCACCTCTCCGGTTGTTTGCGTTGCTTCATTTTCATTTATTTTTGTTATTTTTGTGAGACTGTTTTAGTTGCATCGACGATTCATCTAATAATTTATCATGCCGTTTCCTTATCAACAAACACGGAAATACGTGCTTTACTATTTTCAATTCATTAGCATGCGGACTCGCTGTGGCTCGGGTGCGCGCGTAAATTGTCAATGGTAATAAAGAAAAAAGGGAAAGCCGCGCGTGCTGGGGCGGGCGAACCGAGGCAATAGAATAAAACAAGTTATTGCATTTTCATGTTTGATTTAAAATCGATACTGAAGAGCCGTAATTATAGCGAATAATAATCGGCAGATGCGAAATTTATTTGTTCATTTCGATGCGATGCTACTCCATATTTCTGCTTGCACTTTGCATTATATTTATTTACAAATGAATTAATTATATTTTTGGCGTGTTGATCAATTCTTGCGTCAATATTTTCGCCGAGCAAACAGATATCGAAGTTTTAGTAATGTTAAAAGAAAAAGCATTAGTTGATTATGAATTATTTTTGGTACCAAGATTATTAATTATTCAATTGAATCAAAAATTCGAAAAAATAATTGCCATTTTGTGCTCGCATGACTCGCTGAAATAGAGTTATTAACGCAATTAATCAACGTCGTCACTTGTCGACTTGCCACATTTTTTAAAGATTTATATACTCCGGCTAACCGACACTAAAAACCTTACTGAAAACACGATAAAACGAAGAATCGTCGAAGCTGCAAATTGACCAAAGTCCCATAATTAAGGGAGAAGCTTGGACAAGACTGTCCTGTTGATGTCAGGGCAAGCTGAGAGGCCGGCGCGGATTTACGATGAAGCTCGCGAGCGTTCGCGCTAATAAATAACGTTAGAACCGGAGAAGTGACGAGCAAAAAATGGGGAAAAAATTAATTTTCCAGCTAATTGACGTTGGGCGGACTGAATTTAAGGGCCGCAGTGCGCAAACAAGTTCGCGGATTTATGGAGCCGAGCGAGAGTCTTTCCGTGCAATTTCGCGAAGGTGCGGAGCCGACGAGAGAAGGGGAGGGGGAGTGGGACAAGCAGAAGCGCCGGTTGGGTGTAAGTTTCGGAGTTGAGCGTTGAAGTTTTGCGCGTCGGCGCGGTAAATCAGCGACTCGATAGAACTGCCGGCGCACTTTATGTCTCAGGTACACACGCAGCTTCGAATTTTCTGCGCTTGAGAATCGAGAGGACTGCTGCGGGGAGGGGGAAGAAAAAAAGAGTTGGAGTATTTTGCAAATACTATACTCGGCGACGGCGAACAAGTTTCGGAGCTAGCCAATCGTGCACGCGCGGCTGGATAAGTTTTCTATTTATTATAACGGCACCGTAAATCAAGCGATCCTCGAGTGTTCTTGCGCTTGTTGTGAGGCTTTTTCTCATTTTTTTTCTTTAATCGATATAGCGTATGACTGGTTTTATTTTTAGTAAAAGGAGGATAGTTTTTTAACTTCAATGCTTGGGGGTTCCACGGTTGAGTCGGATTTGCTCGAAAAAAATGTCTAGCTAAAACATATTTTTTGAAAGAAATGCACTTGATCAAAAAAATTTTTATTTTCATCAAATAATTAAGTTGGAAAAGATCGCATTAAATCACTCTAGCAATAGCCTCGCCGCTACAGAATTTTATTCGCGTATTATTTATTGCGGAGCTTTGCCTTCGAATATTTCATAAAGACGAATACAAAAAAAAAGGGTACAAGGCAACGTTACTCGCATACGCAAATAGACGAATCGTTATTTTTCAAAATTCCCCCTGCAAACGTACATCCAACATTTCTCCTCCCGATGCGCGCGTCTCTGTTAAAAATAACGCTCATCCTTTACCGCGCGGCCAAATCAAACTTCTTTCCATTCGTCAACCCCATACCACACATCAATCACAGCGCACACAAAGCTCGCCCCCACCGATACACAAATATAAACGGCAATATTCCAAGATCAGAGAAGAGTATCTCGGGGCGTGCAGGCAGTGAACTCGTCGCGCAGCTGTTTTTGTCGTTCCTAATAAACGCGATAACAGCCCACGGCAATGTCCTCGCGCATAATTCCCTCCAAACGAGCGCACGCGTGCTTATAAGGGGGGGGGGGTAGCAAGAGAGTGCGCAGCCTAGCGCTTTTACATACACAACGCGCGCGCGGGACCGTCGTATTTTATTAAACGCCGTCGCGGCAGTTGGCGCGGAAAACCAACGCGAGCACACACACTGAGGGTACGCGCATAGTCCATAGTACGTCGAGTCGGAAGACAAAGTTCTCAGGGAGGCCTGCGCTCGGCCCGTGTGCTGCTCGTCATTAATAACCACCATCCCTCCCTTGGCTCTCTCTCCCTCTCTCTCTCTCTCTCTCTCTCTCTCTGCAAGATGCTGCAGATTCGTATATAGCCAAGTCGGCTCTGCGTTCTTGCAAGCTTGAATTATTCCCATGTGAGTGAGGAAGAGGGTTGCCGGTGGGGGGGTGGGAGAGGGTGCGAGGCCAGCTGCCGTAGGTTTTTTCGATTATTCAGCGCAACGCGCTCGCCTATACTCGGCTAACGTTATGAGATAGCCCAGTTGGAGATGAGCTAGATGAGATTTGAATTTGAGATGTATCGGGCTCCGGGTTATCGTTACTATTTCAAACTCTCTCTCCCTCTCGCTCGCTCTTTCTTTATTTTTCTTTTTCCTGGCTTCAGCTGTACGTACACGCGTGGACGACGCGAAAAATTCCTTCGCGTATAGCCCGCCCCGAGTTTTACGAGCTTATCTCTTGGGAAATGGCGAAGGTGTAAGGTCAGCTGTAATCCTGCTGGATAAGCGGAAATGAATTTTAACGCGCAGCGATGGGTAAAGAGCGCGGGGAGAAAAGTCGGTATCCCCTTTATTCCCGACACCCTTGTTTTTATTACTATTATTATTATTAATATCAAGCTGTTGCGGAGCTTGATTAATATGTAAAAACAATGAGAAATATCCCGGTTAAATGATGCCTTGTACACAGATTTACCTCTGCGCGCGGCGAAGGTCTATCAGCGCGACCGAAATTTTTCATCGGTCGCGATTAATGGCCGTTATTTAAGGGAATAAAGTAAAGTCCTTTTTTTTCTCTCTCTCTCGTCGACTCCCCACCCACGCCTCGAGGGGATATATATCAGTCCCGTTTGAAAATAAGCGACAAACATTAAGATAGACTCGCTGTCAAGCTGAACAAGTGTCGGTTTAAACGACGATTCTTATCTGTTTACAGATGAATTCAGGAGTAAGGTGGCCTGCGAAAATGACGCAGTCAATCTCTCCTGCCACCCGAACTACAGGGTCGCGATTTACAGTGCCTTCTTCGGAAGAACGGAGTACGAGTCGCTCCAGTGTCCGCAGCCCAACGGCGTCAAGGATGAGAGTAAGTATTTTACCCTCTGTACTAACAATAGATTTTTAAAAAATAATTTGGAGAAGATAAGGCAATCTTTTGTTCGTCGAAGATAATTAAAATCTGAAAGTACATTGCATTAATAGAGTTATTTCGCAAAAATTCAACGTTCTTTTTTTTGTAATTTTCTAATTAAGGGCCGATTCATTAAGCAAATCCAGCTTAAATCTAATAGAACTTACTGAAAAAAACGGGCGATTTGAAAAAGTTCGTTTTAATAAAAAGCCATCATCAATCTAAACATCCCCCCCCCCCACCGCGCCTCATTCTTATTTCTCGTTCATCTTTGTAGTGCGTCCAAAGACGTACATATAGCGTCCAATGATTAATTCGCCCGGGGAGAAAATGAAGATCATTAGCCAAACGACACTCAAGCCCCGAGAAAACCATTGGGCCCTCGCTCCCTCTCTCTCTCTCTCTCTCGTGCAATTTTCCGCGAATAAAATTACGTAACAGATGTTACGAAAATTAAAACGGATTTTACATTACAAAAGTTTCGAATCTCCTCTTTTTACCTCGGCAGTAGCATTCGACTCTCGAAGAAAAACTTTTTTTCTCCTCCCCCCCGTCCAATAAGAGCTGAACCTTTTATTGCAATTTCCTTTGGCCGCAAAAAAAAGAGAGGGAAACTCGTTCGCTCAAAGAGCGCTTTCTCTCATCGAACTTCATTTTTACGCGGTCTAATGAGAAACTAATACTCTTTACCCTCTACTAACCAAAGTCCCATAAGTCAGTATAGAGGGCAAAGAGACGAGGTTGAGCTGAAAGGGGGCAAAGGACAGTAAAAGTGCAGCGGTAAAACCGGATTGCCGGGATTACAGCCATTCGGCCAATTTAGTGGAGCTCTCAAGGCCGAGGAACGGGGAGGAAGGAGGGGCGCGATATAAAAAGCCGCGAGACCGTCGCATAGTCGTGAAATGACTTTACGACAGCCAAGGGGGTTAGAGCGACGATCGTTTTGACGATGAGCGCGCGCGCGCGGACACCCTAGACTCGGCAGTCCACTGCCCAGACGACCCTTTCCGTGTATTTCGACGTCGCCTCGATTACGGCCCCTCGACGAGCCCTTTATCTTCGCTTGCTTCGTACACCGCACTCTCCCTCTATCTCTATCTCTCCTTTTGACGCTGTCACATGTCTCGCTTGGCCAACTCTCCTCCGCCTCTAAGCGGGAAAACAAGAGCCGGATGACAAGGCTAGTTTTCACTTGTCAGATCGGAAAGTGCTTTCAACCTTGAAATGACATTGATGTTTCGCCGAGTCTCAAAATATACGCGTTTCGTTGCTACACAACGGGCGCAATAAAAGTTGCCGCGCTTTTATTTATTTATTTTTTCACCACGCGGATCAACTCGAAAGTTTTAACAATTTGCAATACCAATTCTAAACGTTACAATGTCTCTGGCTCGCCAAAAAAAAACAAATGGCAGTGATAATAAAAATAAAAAAGAATATTCGCATCCCGGCCTAACCGAACGATAAATCATTTGCAGCGTGTATGGAGAACCGCGCAACGGAAATGGTACTGGACCTATGTCACGGCCGACGTCTCTGTTCCATCCCAGCCAACAGTTCAGTCTTCGGCGACCCCTGCAAGCCAGAAAGTCGTATGTACCTGAAGGTCGTCTACACCTGTGGTGAGTACCAATTGACTCTGCATTAAATCACGTTCTATAATCCTGAAACTTTACGATTTATAAATTCTTACGCAAAACCGAGGCAAAAGCAAAGCTGCCGAGGTATTGGCAACCATAAAGTAAACAAGCAGCCGGCCTCTAGCTCGTCTCTCGTGCAATAAGTAGCCCGAACGGCTTAATGCGGCGAGCAAATGCCTCGCCGTAGATTTTCGGACGCTTAGGAAAATAGGGTGGAGGGATGCACGAGAGAGAGAGAGAGAGAGAGAGAGAGAGAGCCGAGTTTTTCCCAAAGAAGTGGGTCAGGCTGTTGTTTGTTGGTGGTAGTACGCGCAACGGCTTTGAGCTCAACCGCGAAACAGGTGTTGGCGGCCCGCGAAATTTATAGCTCGGACTTGCGAATACTTGCAAGGAGATTGCGTTTTACAAAGCTTCCCCCTCCCTTCTCAACTTACGTGTCTGTGTAAGGCTGTGTTTGCAAGGATACGCGCCAAGACTGGACACACGGGCTTTCTTGCTCGTCGAGGGCACTCGAAAAGTTTTAATTCGTTTTTGGTGCTGGTTTTTAATGCCGTTACTCTCGGGACGTTCTTTTGTTTTTGATTATTTTTCATTGAAGTTGTTGCGATTCTTCTGCGAGTGTTGGACGAAAAAACGGCGCAATAAACGGGCTAAAAAAATGGTCTTTAGGAACGAAGGGAAATTTTTGAAAAGGTCGTTTTCCATTTTTCACGAGGGACGAATTTTTCAAGGCGAGCATATTTCAAATTTCTTCCACCCGCCTTTTTTTGTGAAACATTGAAAAATAATTTAAATCATGAAGTTTCTAGTTCACGCTGCTTTTGGAAGAGGGCGAGACGTGCTCAGAATGTCTTAGTAATGATTTACGAAAGTTTGGAGCGTCGGATCAGGAAAAGTAAAGAAAGTCTTTTCGAGAGTCGTGATCGTTGTGAGGAAAGTATTCAAAGGCTTAACTTTCTTCTTAACCCCTTTATTTACCAACTCGAAAAAGGCTGTTGCTTCAATTCTAAAGGATATTGTACCGATCAATGGAGCAAGCTTGCTCTTACATAAATGTATAATCTTGCTTCTACGACAACTCTATTGTTTAGAACTTGACGTTATTGCACACGAAAATATTAGTTACACTTGTTTTTGACCGTTGGCTCATCAGTTGTTTCGCAAAGTTTCGAATTTGTTTTTGTTTCTTAATCTTGTTATCGCAAATAAGGGGGATCAACGTCAATTACACAAACTCACCTGAAATTTCGATCATAATAAGCCAGTTTACGTACAACAAGCTTGAAAGCTCGAATTTCTATAGAAAATTCCAGTGGATACCCAAATAAAAATTGAAAATTTGAATAAGATCGAAGAAAAAAAAAGAAGGAATAAAGAAAACGAGCAAGAGGGAGAATTCCAGCGAGAGAAATCGAATTCATTATGCGCGCGGATCTCGCGCACTTGAAATTTTCTGAGAATGCTAATGACCATTTATGCGAGCGGGAGAGATAGCAAATGAATAATTATACTGGAGGGTCCACTCGAGGGTAATGGCGTCGGTTCTCTTTCCTTCTTGGGCAATTGAAAGCAGCGCTGTTACTCATTCGCGCTAAATGCACGCTGAAAAGTATATTTTCCACACGTGTGGCTCGGACTGTCCAAACGTTACCTCTTCAGCCCACTCGTTCTCTCTCTCTCTCTCTCTCTCTCTCTCTCTCTCTCTCTGCGACGTTTCTCAAATGATTACGATTACCACTTTTTCTCTCACTTCTTTTTCCACCTGTCACGAAATTTGAAATATTATGATTGTCCCAGTGATGAAGTGGATTTACGGAATCAACTTTCTCCCTACTAGATTCAGGGGGGAAGAGAGAGAGGGAGGCCGAAACGGTAGGTTAGGTTTTTTTCTCTCGTAGTTTTTCCTACTAATTACTATAAATGGAAAGAAGAAAAGAATATATGGTTATTGACCTGCGCGACCATATCTTTATTTTTATGAATTGCCGTTCTGGGCGAGGAAAAAAATTTACACTTGTATTTATGTTGCTTTTGGGAGCTAAGCGTTTGAATTTATATTCGGACCCTTAATAAAAGGATAGCCGCGTGAAAAATGAAGTCAAACGCGATTAAATGTACCGCGACTGTTTTACTTTGCTCTCTTTTTTGCTCGTGTTTTAGTTTAGAAATAAAAATTTATTTTCTCAGGCGAAAGAAAAATTAATGATTTTCGTGTTAAATTCGAGTTTGGAAAGTCTTCAAGAAACTAAAAGCACGAAACGCTTATCCCAAATGTAATTTCACGTAATACAAAAGATAAAGGTCGAGGAGGATTCAAATATTTTTTAAATTATGTGCATCGCACAAAAGGCGCAAAAGCTCTGAAATCATTACCATAGCACTTTTTCTTCTACGTCACAATGGTATGCTAATTAGCAGGCGTCAAACAATAATAAAAAGACTCGAGGCTCATATTACGATCTTCTCATTTTGATAAGGACATTCGCGTTGCTTGAAATTCAAGAGCGAATTATTAATTTTTCATCCGCGCGAGAGGAATGCGCCTCTCGCCCTCTCTCTGGCTGGGGAAAATACCAAGCTGCGATTACACTTGCAAAGCGCGCATTTTCACTCGAACCACCTCCCGAGACTCTCTCCCCGAGATGAGATTTTTCTCAAAGACAGCTTTTGTCTTCATACGTCATAACCCCGGTGGCGTCCGTGGCGACGGTTTACCGACTTGAAGCGCCGTTTCAAGTTATGGACCAATAATCTTCGAAATGGTCCATGAGAGGAGCTTTGAACCGAGTCCCTCGCGAATTCTCCGGGGAGTTGGCGCGGAAAATTTTCTCGCGGCTTTTTTCTATCCCGCGCTTGATTTTATTTTGCGGAATGCCGTTGGGAGTGTTTGTCGAGGGGGAAAAAGTTTGTTTGTGACGGATTTATTCACCTCTTTTTTTTTTAACAAGAGTGTTGTAAGAGCTTTTTTGTGCATCCTTTTTTGTTGCATTTTTTTAAGGTTGACATATAAAATTGTCTAGGGATGTTTAAACAAGTAAGACCGAAAAGAAAGTAAAATTTCAAATGTACATTTTTAGGTAAGAAAGTAACCTTACAGAAACAAAGCTTAATTTTGCCACTTAAAGCTCGGCAATCAATACTCCAGAAGCACTCCGAATCGAATGTTCACGCCGAACCGCCATAGAAGCTCGAGGTTCAGCAGTAGACGCCGTTTAATGACCAATACCATCCTCTCTCCTTGACCATAGCCACTTGCATTCCATAGCCGTCTGTCGGATCATCCTCGTTTCTTTCTCCCGTCTGCCTCCCATCGACTGGCTCCGAAGCTTTCGACGAGTACGCGCTGACCCGGAATAATCATCGGCAGGCGTTTTCCTCACAAAGTGTAATTGGATCCGCATGAACTATTCGAGCTACCCCTCCCCCCCCCGCCCCCTCTCGCCTCGCCCGCAAAGAATTTGCGGTCCGGAAAAACCTTTTGAAGCCATTTCTTTCTAAACGTTGAACTTCTTCGGGGACGACAAGAAAAGTTCCGTCGATTTCTCGTCACGCGTGACGAGTAATTATGCCCCCGGCTATAGGAGAGTTACTTGCTCATGCCTCCTCGCCAAAGCTCGCCGAGGCCCGAACTTTTTCCAGCGTCCCGAGGAAAATTACGCCCGACGGGATGGGGTGTTTAATTAGAGCTTCGTGAGCCTTCTTTTGATCGTGATTGCACGCCGCGGGATTGGAGATGGAAACGGTTTGATGCGAGAATAGTGTTCCTCTGTCCTGATGTTCTTTTTTTCTTTCTTATTTTGCGGTGAAGAATATTAGGGCGTCAAATTAGGCTGTGTGATTTTTTTGTCTTTCGTTTTACGAGCAAACAAATTATAAAATTTATCAATCGATAGACTTTTGTTTCTATTTTCAAGCGCGGTTATCGGAGAAGCGGATAATTGTGCGGCTCCTCCGGCTGATTGGATTATCCTCTTATTTAATAATGAAATTTTTCAATTATGCCGAAAATTCAGCGTAATTTTTGCGGTCGTTATCGAACAGCAATTTACTCGCGGTGTGTCCGACCGCAGACACCTCTCACACTCCGCGTAGATTACGTTCCGTTCTATCGCCTAAGAGTATTCAAACGAGCCAAGATATTTTAAGTCTCTCGAACGTGCTATTACGGTGTAATATTAATTTTCAAATTTCAATCTAATACTTACCCTCTTATATCCCTCGCAGGCTAAAACTCTTAGTATAAAATAACGAAAATTTAATATGTAATACATTACATAAATTTCCAGCGAAAGAGACTACGCCGAAAAAGGGAAGAAAAAAAACGGAGTGTCTTTTATCGCGTGGTATCGCATTATATCGATTATCTATAAATTACATTTTTTCTCCTCGCTCTGTCTCTCTTTCTCTCTGGGCTCCTTTCAAGGATATATTCATAAAATCGCTTTGGAAAATGAGGTGCCTTTACACGCCGACTAAAAGCTTTCACTCAAATAGATTTAATCCCGCGGCCCACGGGCTACAAAAGAACATTTCCCGAGGCCGCTCGCGCGCGCAGAGCCCGGAATCGCGGCGGCTCGGTACATAAAAATTTTCATCCGAAATAATCACTCATCTCGATCCTAGCGAATATTACGCTTTATACACACACGGAAAACTGAAGAGAGATAGAGGATCTCGGGATAGAGCGAGCTGGTAGCAGAGAACGTGTCGAGGAGGGCTTCGATTATCGGCTTCCATTCGGACCTTTTCGTCCAAACGAGGTCGGGCAAAAATTCTTTCATCGCCATTCTCCCGAGAGAGAGAGAGAAAGAGGGAATCACTCCCTCCACATCTCCTCTGTTACTCTCCAGCAGTAGCAGCCACGGCAAAGAATGCGCGTAATTTCCATCCATCTTGACGAAATTGTATTCTAATGCCCGCTGAGGGCTACAGGGAGTGCGGTACGTCGCGCGCGCGCGAAAAGGAGCCGTAATAAAACGGCCGCGCGAACAAAAGGTCAAGTGCTTGCAAACTACGTGCTCTCGGACTCGTAAGGCAGATATCGCGAGGGATAGGGCCGGAGAGGGAAAAGGTTAGAATGGCTTTCCTTGCTCGTTCCAGCCCCTCCAAGCGTCTCGGACCCCAATCACTTTCCACGTTCGACGACGGATAAGCGGATTTTCGGCCAGTACCAGCCTCCCTCCCTCCCTCTCCCTCTCTTCTCTTGGCCGCTAGCTCCGCACTCTCTGGGATATATCTTATGTGCGGTGCTAGCACAGCTCGCGGATAACATCTAAATCGAGGAAATCAAATTTTCCCACGAGCGGCATGGAGCTCTGCCTTCCCTCCCCCCCCCCCCTCCAGCCTCGGGCGCTATAAAATGGGGCTCGGGTGAGCGGGAATGGAGGAAGAGCGGAATGAATGAAATATAAAGATACGAGCGCCTCGGGCACTGGGACACATTCGGACGATTCTTGGACTGATCGGACGACTACTACTGCTGCTCCTCCTGCCGATGCTGTGGGCCGTAGGAAATTCGCTACTAGCGCTAAAGGAAATTCAATTTTCGGTCGCGGAGTAAAGTCGAGCGACAGACACCGCGGGAGATCGACGTATAGCTATAGGCTGCCTCGATTTATTTGCTTACGAGGAGCTACGGCTTTGCGCCCGTACCGCCAATGCTTGCCTCGTGTCTGTATGGGTAGAAGGTGACTTCAAAATTGTACGTCGATCGAACAAAACGACGTATGTGGCTACGTATTTGGATGGGGATACGTCACTGTGGTGGGGAGAATTTTATGTATGACAAGTTTTTTTTTGTTACGTGTGAATCCTCTTTTTTTTATAGAATTTTGCTGAAAATTAAATATTTTTTTTGAATAGCCGTTTGATTTTTTAAAAAGATTTTTCATAACCTTTTGAAAAACACTTGTCAAGCCTTTTTTAAAGAGACACTCTCGTTTCCGCTTAAATAGAATGAGAGCTCTTTCATTAAAAAATGAAAAGGAAATGATCAACCAGCAGACGAAATCGTTGATTTTAATTGAAAAGAACACGAAAAAGAAAGAGAAATTGACAAAGTGAAGAACATTTTTTTTACTGTACCTTTTATAATTAGGAAAAATTCAATATTGATATAACGATAAAAGTCACGTAACTGCCTCGTCAAAGCCGTGCTCGTGTTTAATGAAAATAACTAAGTAGCACAAAAAGATTAAAAGAGCAACATTTTTTTCTTAAAAAAAACTTTTTCATAGAATTGTCATGGGACTCTCGTCTGTGTTTACTCGATAAAAGCTGTCCTGTTGATTTTCATTAATTCACATCTCTGGGAAACTCAATTTATAAGTTTTAATGCACTTACACTTGCCGTATTTATTACTTTGCAATTTGTAGTTTGCTTGTAGATCTGCTAACAATGAAATTACATTTGCAATGATTCAGAGGACGAAAAATTGAAAGACTAGTTGACCTAAAAACGTATTAAACGGTTTATTAAATTTCTTTAATATCTCGTTAAAGTTGCTTATTTAGTTAAAATGAATTTTCGTATAATTTTGTTAATTAAAAATTGATTTCTCTATTCTAAAACAGGGAGAAATAAAGGGAAACAATTCTGAAATTAAATAACAGTTTGTAACTTCTAGTTTTTTTTTTTTTTTTAATAAACAGGCGTTGATTGCAGTACAACACAATAAAATTTTAACAAAAAAAAAGACTTGAAAAACCAATACAAATCCCAACACCGATCTTTCACGAACTGCTTCCAGCCTACAATAACGATATCAAAATCCCCGAAGCGTTTGTCTCCAAATGAAAGAAGAACTCCAGAAAATTCCTTAGGCTCAACAGCGTACACACGGGCGAAAAATTCACATGCACGACTAAAGAAAAGAAAAACGGGAGGAGGGTTCTAAAAGAGAGAAAAAAAAGTCGAGCTCTTCTTTTCACGGGTGGGCCTGCAAACTATCTCCAGAGGTCTCGTGCACACGCGAGCGATTTCCTTTGGGCCACCCCCACGTGCTCACCTCCCGCGCATCTCTTGTTCGGCCATTTCCCGCCTGAGCCAAGCCGGCTCTCATTCAGCCGCGTCGTTCTCGCGATCCCATTTCGCGGCTAGAGAGTCCATCCGGCCGGAAGGCGAATCGTCAGAAGGAGGTACGAAAAATAAGAGTGAGAGTTATTGTATATAGAGTGCGGGGGATACGGCTCTCGTATACGCGCCCTGAGAAAACTTGAGACTCACGTGGAAACGCTTGGATTTTTCGTGCGGTGTAACGATATGTTACGACGACGTGGAGAGTTTGCTTTTGTTTTCGTTTATTTTGTTTACCTTCATTTTTTTTTAGATGAAAGATAATTTGGTGAATATGGCAATTAAGCAATGGTATCGTTGAACAGTTTAGAGATGCTTCATTGCAATAATCAGTGCTTCATTACAACAACGCACAGAGGCAAATTTATTGATGGCAACGTGAACGCTCGGGCGGAATCGATAATAGGAAGCAATATCACAGAATGACTCATAAACAAATGTATGCAATCGAGTTCTGGGATATTGATGTGATCAGCTTGCTTTGCTCTATTACAGAGGTCCAATCTTGGGCTATTGCATCATGCATTGGGTATATCGAGTAAATTACAAGTGCGTTAACCCTTCGATTGCTCCAAGGTTATCGTAGCTATGCCATAAGTTGCCCTATAAACTTGGAGTATACACAAAGTTGCACTTCTGTCGGGCACTAGTTTCGAACGGAAAGATAATGGTCTACGCCTGCAAACGTATTGCAACTTTACATTTTCAACCGCAGGCTTTATTTTACATACAGCAGGTCGGTACGAGAGTTGAACAATTTAAATAATACATTTCAATAATTCGAGATAAAGGCATCGGGATAAAAGAATGACGATGAGGAATTAAAGTTTGAACGTAAAAGTAAAAAAAACAGAAAAGAGAGAGAAAGAAGCTTAAGAAATAAGGAAAATCGTAGAGAAAGAAAGAGAGAGGGAGAGAGAGAGAGTAAGCCTTAGCGAGATGCAGTGAAAGAGTGCCGGACAAGAGAGAAAAGTTTTGTATTCATAGGAGACCATTACGATAAATTCTGCTGTGTTGCTGCGGAAATTGAATTCTCTTGTTGCTTCCAGTAGAAGAGGTCGAAAGCCCAAGTTGAAAGGGAGAGAGAGAGAGAGAGAGAGAGATGGGGAAGGGGAGAAAAGAGCAGGCTGCATCAACCACGTGTTTTCTCATCGCGAAATTACGGGAGATGAAGAGAAATAACGAGCAGCTAAGAACGTAAAAAAGGAGAAGAAGGAATTTGAAGTACACAGCGAGCGAACAAGAGAAAAATAAAAAAAAAGGAACGAGAAGACGAACGAAATTTGCATGGCTAAAGGCAGCAAGGCCAATGTGCTCACGAAAATGAATTCTGTCACGGGCACGGGGAGAAATGAAAAATCCCGATAGAATTGATTCGATGAACAGGTTAACAGAGGAGAAGTAAAAAATAAAAAACGTGTCGGGGGAGAAAAAGAATGAGGCGAACTATATCCCCCTTCCACTTATCACTAGTTCCGTAGCAAGTAGCCGAGGCAGAAGTTGATGAGAAGTTGAATGCTCCTCGGCGTGTTCTACAAAAAAGAAAAGTACGTTCGTTAAAAGCCCTCCTCACTCCCCGCAGCGAAGACTCGCGAAAATAAGAGGCTTGTTACTGGATACCCTCGGCTTATCGAGGCCGGAGTACGGTTTGAATATCGATGAAATTTCGTAAGAATAACGGCTAATTAAAGGCTCACCCTCCTCTTTTTCTCGGTATTTTTCAGCTTGCATATTTTCTTCGCGAGTAAACGAGGCGCTTTTTTTATCCGTGATTAATTAATTATTGTAAAAAGCAGGAAAAGAGAAAGCTGGCCGTCATTACGCAAGAGCTTACGCGAAAGAGTAAGCGAGGAGGAGACCATGAGAAAGGGCTTGAGTGATTAGCATGCCAAAGCCGCTCTTGAATACTCGCGTCGAAGCACATCCGTACAAAGGCAACCAACCCAAGCAGCTAAAGGCTCCTTCTGCCGTCCTGGTGAAGCGGAAAAGAGGCGCGTAGGATAGAGAACGTTGAATTTTTTATCAGGAAACATCCTGGCTTGTGGAGAAAAAAAAAAGCACTCGCGAAATCGGAAGAAAGCTCTATCTCGAGGAGCTTACGTGGTAACAACTCCCAGGCGATGTTGGTCGGCGGAAAAAGCGCTTGCTTTCAATTTTTAGGCGGCCCGAGAAATGGGCTAGCTCAGGGAATAGAGAGAGAGAGAGGGAGAAAAAGGAGGGAGGAGGAATAGGGAAAAACAAGAAGAGGGGGAGATTTTTTAGCGCGCGAGGCGCTTTTAATTGCGAGTCCCAAGTCGCCACACTGCGCTCGGGCTCGATCAAAGTGAAATTCTGGCGCGCCAGGAAATTGTCCCCGAGAGAGAGGGAGAGAGAAGAAACGGAGACGGGCACGGTGAATCAAGAAAAAAAAGGAACCCTGCCCGCTGGACAAAGGAAGGCCATTAGAGACAAGGAGACGTGAAGGGGGTGAAAGGGAAGGGTCAAAGGAGCCGAGAGAAAAAGCGAGAATGCGACTGGGAGATGCAAGTGGACTCTGTCCTTCTCCTTTCGCCTCCCAACTGATGCTACTTCGGGGGTAGTTGCGAGCACAGTTACTGTGGTTTTAAATTATCGCGTTGACGACGAAGGCGCGATTTCTTATCGGAATTGAAGACGATAATAACGTCGGGCTCTGAGGTTTTTGTTGGTAACGTGGTTACCCTTTTTATAAAGGGGAGGAAGGTTAATAGAGGCGTTTCATAATGAAGTTCGAGATCGGATAATTTTAAATTCTTTATATCCGATTACGATTAACTTGATTCAGGCGACTCTTTCGATCTTCTCTGTTTATTCCAATTTTGCCTGGAGGGACGCTCGGCACTCTATATACTTCCGATTTAATTATAGAGACCCGAGAGGGGTCAATAAAACAGCCACTGCAAGTAAAACATATTCGAGAAAACTTGAGCGAGCCAAACGAGTTTGAGAGAGGAAAAAAAAGTTCTTTCTCGAATTGCCGGAAAAGTGACAAGTATACAGAAAAAAAACATAAAGAAAAGCGAACAATCAGCTTAACCATGGCACGAAAAAAAAACGGAAAAAGTTGCTTTTTTCTCGTACGTGAAAAATGATGAAAGTACAGGCAACGCCGGCTGTCCGCCGAAAATAACTCGCAATAGCCTTTCAAGAAAGGAGAAGAAAGCAATACAAACATCCCAATAATAATATCTCGTATAGCTTAGAAAAAAAAAACGAAAAAAAAAACAAACACAAAGAGGAAAAAAGTATTTCCACTTGCACCAGTCGCGGCGACAGAGAGTGCAACTGTAGCCTCTCCTTCGAAAAGCCCCTATGCACTTATTTGAACGACAGACCACAACGCGACGCTCCTCGATCTACAATAATTCCCAGCGTACGGCTCCAGGACCCAATCCCATCTGCCACAATTCAGCCATAAAAGCCTTCCTTCTATCCAATGCCCACTTTGCGGCCTGCGCTTGTATTCGATTATAATTGCTGTAGCAGCAGCGGCAACGTTATTGCGCACTTATTATAGACCCCCACCCCCTCCTACGGAATCGAAACTTTATTTTCCGCTAACAATCGAGTTATCGTGCGCTCAACCGCAACGTTCAATTATTCGATTCTGTGTATGTGTGTGTGTGTGTGTGTGTGTGGCTTAGCAGCAGTAAGTTTGCTTCTGCCGAGAAGCACGAAATACAATGTTGCGGCGAGCTTTCTCATCCCCCTCGACTGCTTTTAGCCAACCCCCCCCCCCCCGGCCCCGATATATTCGTCTTTGCGAAGCAATCTGCCAAACGTTGTATCGAATTTGATTGTATTAGCAAGTATTTGTTCGACCCCATTGTTCGGCATGTCGATTTGTTCTCTCGAGACTTTGGAAATCGTTATAACGAGGGGGAGGATCTTGTACATATTTTAATCCACGTCGCGCTTCTTCGCAAACAAACTTTTGAATAAACAATTTTTTGTTTTAGTTTTCTTCAAATTCACTCGTCTACCAAGAGCAATCATTTTCCATTTTAAATCAAAGCTCGAGCTATCAGGTCTCGTCCCTTTGACGGAAAACCCTTCGAAGAAAAAAAAACGAATTAGTCTCCTTTTCTCATTTAAAAAGCCAATAATAAATCATTCTGGTGATAAATATTCCCAGGAGTCTCGATACACCCCTTCCAAGTAGCGCGGAGCCTGGCACTTTGGTTCAATTAAAAATGAATAAAAAGTAGCGATACCAAAAAAGGAAAAAAAACGAGGCGAAGGAGAGGGTTACCGCAGTCTAAAAGAGATAGACGACGATTCCAGGCGGGAGAGAAAAGAAGAGCGCGCAATAGTCTAGCGCAAGACTAAAGCGCCGAGCAGCTTTGACCGAGCTCTATCTCTCTCTCTCTCTCTCTCTCTCTCTCTCTCTCTCTCCACAAAGCTAAATATCACAAGCGATGCCCAGCAATCCGGTCGCTTCCCCCCCCTCCGAGCTGCTTTGATCCTCACTACCCCCTTCCCCCGGCATCCTCTCCTTTCGATCTCTGCTTTCCTCTTGGCGATTATGGTGTCCTCCTTTCAAGCTCGCCCCCCCCCCCTGAGTTCTTTGTATCGCTCGAGCGTAACACCGCAAGAGATCGGTATGTAATTGCAATTGACACGCGCGCAGTTCTCTTGGCAACTCGAAGCGCGCGCGCGCGTGTGTCATGGTGTGAAGTATTGCATGGTGAGTTGGCGACTAACATATAATAAAATTTGGCTTTATGAACCTTGGGTACCGGTAACGACTCTATTATTTTATGAAAATATTTGTTTACAACTCACAAATACACGAGATAACAGCAAACATGGCGAACAATCAAGACAACATCGGCAAAGCTGACGAGTTTTCGAGTTGGTCCGCGGAGAGCGCGTGCAATTGTTATTTCGCTAGCCCGACCGGCGCCATTATAAGCCGCGAGTTACCAGCGCATTGTATGCGCGCGCCGCACGAAAATAAGGGGAATTATTAAACACAACGTGAAAGTACCCAGGTTTGTAGTACGTCGGAGAAACTGATTGCGAGGGCTGGAAGCCTTATCTGCTACGAGAGCCGGAGAGAGAGAGAGAGCGTTGCTGCTGCGTGTCCCTGCAGCCCTGGGCCAACTTTGCCGCGCAACTACAAATAACAGATTACGCGAGCTCTCGCGCTTTCGCGAGAGGATTGCGCCCTGGAATTGGAGACTCGCCGGGCAAAAACGTCGACTCGTTGAAAAGCTCCCCTACCCTTAGCGAGGGCCCCGTCGAGTGCTTCATTAAAATCAACTTTCCATCAAGCTTGTTTTTTTTTTACACAAACGGATCATTTAATTAAAGAATTGTCGCGCGAGGGCGGGGCAAGGGCGGGGGTAGTGAAAGAAAAAGAAAATATATAGGGGGTTGTGGTTTCAACGAATATTAAAGGCTCTTTTATTTCGCGCGGGATATGAGTTTTGTTGTATATCCGCCCCCGCGCCTAGGTGTTTTTTTTTGCATTTCGTTGACTGGGACGCTTTGTATTGTTTTATGAATCCGAAGTGGGTTTATA
The DNA here is from genome assembly GCA_030522585.1 of Anagyrus pseudococci. Classification (NCBI taxonomy): domain Eukaryota; kingdom Metazoa; phylum Arthropoda; class Insecta; order Hymenoptera; family Encyrtidae; genus Anagyrus; species Anagyrus pseudococci. The sequence goes on from JAPYYQ010000499.1 coordinate 74,741, forward strand.
TTGTACAGCCGAATGTAATTAATCTCATTACCGCAGGGGGTTTCATTAAAAAAGTTTTGTGATATCTTTCTGTTTTTTTTTACGCACAAAGTAAAATCGTACATGCCGTTGCAAGCGGCATTTGTTTTGAACTAATTTGGTACTATCACAAGTGCGAGTTTTATTGAATTTTATTAAATAGGTTAAGCTGTTGCTTGTGTGTTTTTGGTTGTAACGCTCGGGGCCGTGATTTAAAATGACCGTAGTTTATAATTAATAGGCGAACTTTCGCGAAAGCACACGTATAGACGAAGTGCGCCGCAATCTGAAAAGAAAGATTGTAATGTATGATGATTCGCCGCGCGAGTATTAACGTAAGATAAAAATTACTGGTTATTCATGCGCGACTCGTTGGAAAATTTCTGCAAACGTATGCGTTAAAGAAAAATTACGAAAATATCACGAATTTTTGCTGAGCCCGCGGTGAAAAGACGCTCGACTGTTTCTTCTTTTTATTTTGCGACAAAGCGTCCACATATATAAATAATCTCGAGTCATTACGTTGGCATTACAACTTAAATTTTATTTTCATAAAACCCAGCACAATAGAATCGTTCCGAAAACATTCTAGCCAAGTATACAACATCCATCCCGGAAAATAAACATATTCCTCGGAAACTCGTTATACGTTCGCGCTTCGATCATTCCATTCTGAAAAGCTGCCTAACAAGCCCATTACAATAATCTCTCGGCCAACGAAGCCTCGCAGTCTAGTTCGCCAGCATATATATACCCCGGAAAAATTTCGCGGTCCGGGGCGCGACCTTAGCGCGAGGAAGGAAAAAAAGACCAAGGGAAAAAAGCTCCGTGAGGCATGGCTTTGCCGGTGACGCGCGGGGGCCCAATAAATTTGCGGCCCCGGTCATTTGTCATAGCTGCGTCGGCGGCGACTGAGCTGACAGGCCGGGCTGCGCAAGAGAAATCCGGCCCCCTAAGGCGCATCGATCCCACGCTCGGGCGCGCGTCTCGCGACGATTACCGCCTCCCGGTTATTACGCCGCGAGGATTTCTCGCTGATTCGAGACCCTCCTCCCCCCTCCCCCTGCCATTTTGCCGGCCTCCTTATTGCGCTGCTTTATTAGCTCCCGTTTTAAAGCCCGAGACCCCTTCGCCAAGCCCGAGTTTTCATTACTTTAATCTCCCATGTAAATGAACTTTTGGAAAGAGCCGCTGGGCTTGCGCGTATATAAAAATGAGCTTGCGGCTGTTTGAATAAGGCCCTTTCATAGTTTTTTTGGTATTAACGCGCGTGCACCGAGGATGAAGCGTCCGAATGAAATTCCCCCGAGCTACAGTGGCGGGGGCCATCAGTTTTTATTTGTTGCGATCGTCGCGGCTTTATTTACTTTTATCGAGCTCCAACTGTTGGATCCATAAAAAAATACGAGCGACGCGATATTGGCTCGCGCGCGCTTCCTCGCTTTGAAGATTTGCCTACCGATATTTTTTACAATTTCAAGCCTGGGCGAATCAAAGATTTTTTCTTTTCCTTTAATGAAACGCATCGGGGATAAACATTTGCGCAAAAATAAAAGTTTACCGGACGATCTCGGCTTTGGCGATCAATCGACAAAGTATGGGAAGTAAAATATATAAGAGTCGAGCGGACTCTTATAACAATGAAAATCCAAAGGCTGCGAAGCGAGAAACAGCCCGGGACAGCTGGGCGAGGCTCGATCAATCGGCGGCTACATTGGAAAGACGATCAAGGACTTGCAATTAGACGCGCAACAGGAATTCCGTGATCGATCGGAAGCAATGGTCGATCGGTTGCTCTTATACTCTCCTCTGCTGCGCCCCGCTGCAAGAGAGAGAGAGAGCTTGCGGAGATCGGTGCGGGCGAATTAATCGCAATTAATAGCTGATCGCCAGCGAGTGCAAAGGGAAAGCGTCGAACAAAGCCACTGGGCCGTGAAAGCGAATATTGCAACTGGCCTTAAATAACGAGCCAGAGTACAACCGCGATTTCCTGTATAATTACTGACCTCTACATGCTCTTTGGGTTACGACCTGGTTTATACACCTATTGATATTCCGACGGGGATGATTTTGAGAAATTTGTCAAGGGTAGCTTTTATTTTTCTTTTTGGGAAACAAGTGAAAACGAAGTTAATGTAAAGCTTGGAATTCCAATAAGTAGATTAAGACTTGTAAACGCTGGGCAAGGGAAAATGTTAATGAAAATCGGATAAGCTTTAATTCGTCCAAGAGACATTGAGTCAGTTTCGTACGTATATCTTGGTAGTCTTGCAAAAGTTTAATCGAATGCTCGAACGGATGGGGAGAGCATCTTTTTGAATCGACGCCTGCGCTGCGTAATTGAATTTTCTATATTTTCAAACAAATTGCGCTCTCGCAGGAGGACTCGTCGGGTTTTAAAAATAATACGATCGGCTTATTCGCTAAGACCCGGGGCTAATCTAGTTGGAGTTAACGTAAACATAAGTTCCAACTCGAAGATGCCTTGTTAAGAATATGTATGTACTCTAACTGTTATGCAAAACTAAATTCATTCACTTAAGAGAGCTTAAACTTCAATCCGAATCGAGTGACTTTGACTGCTCAACTTTCAATTCACTTGCAGATCCCCGAGTTTAGGTGTGTACGGTCTCTCTCTCTCTCTCTCTCTCTCTCTCTCTTTGGCAACGCCTAGTCCTATTATTTCGTAAATTTTCTTTGCCTGAAACTTTTCGGCATCCGAAATGTCTCGAATCAGCGATCGACTCACTTTTGACAAACGACATAATGCTATAAGGGCAAAATATTGTTCTCCAAAATTAATAGGATGATCCGATATTTCGTTTACTCAATCGGTCTATTTCTCAAAACAAGATATCAAGTGGGAAGCAATACGCTGGCCCACGAAATATCTGAAACGCTTGATCGCAGAGCGTGGGAGAGGTCGATTATACATCATTCGACTGCCGTGCAATACCCGAGCATACACGAACGCGAGATCTTGAGTCTCGACGTGTTTATTAACGTCCGGAGACGGGGGGGGGGGTGTTCGAATTCAATTTGCATGCATTCGAGTAGTCTGAGCGACGGCCCCGGCATTTCATCCCTCTGCTCACCTCCGCATAGCCATCCTTATCACAACTACTGCTCCGTTTATCGACTGGCCACTCCAACGAGAGATGTGTTGGTATTAAGACGGCAAATGCTGAAAAAAAATTGATGAAAAACAAGCCAAAGAAATTACGAAGAGAGAAAGAGAGAAAGAGAGAGCCCGGATTGTTATCGCGCTCTCGAGAGTTGCGCGAACTGCGCCTATCAGCGCGCGGCCGGCCGTTTGTTTCGCGTCGTCTCTCTACCCGAAAGTTTAGCTGGAGCATAGTTTCGAGATAGGAACTCTCGAGTGCGGGGGCCGCGTCGGCCTAGTCCGATAATGTTTGGCCTCGGCACATACGGACGCTTTATTTCGCGCCGATAGCCAAGCCCGTCACACGTGCGATCCCTCCCCCCCTCCGCTACCGTATCAGCCACGATGAATTTGAATTTCTACCCTCCCCACCCCCTTCTCCCTCTGTGTGTGTATCTATATGGTACCGATGTATTGGAGGTAATTTCTAAGTGTACCGAGATTTGTATACGTCGCGTTGGACTTTACGTTCTTAGCATATTTGTTTCGTTGGATTCCATTTCTAAGTGTTTTGACAATAGGAAACGAGGGTTTTAATAATATAGTTATACGATTTGGAAACAAAAGAAACTGACGAGTGAATGGATCTGATTTACGGAAAAAAATTGAGTGATTTCGTGTGTTGAAGCCGATTGAAATGAAATGATATATATTTTCAATTGGATTGATTAACGGTACAATTTGCGTGTATCGCAAAATGAATTTGCGTTATTTATCGAAAAAGCGCCTCGTTATTTAATATTGAAATGGAGATGAAATATAAAGTGGTTCATTAAATAAAAATAAATTTTAATTAAACGGAAATCGAATTCGCCGATGTGATACGATGGATTATTTGGCGACGAGGTGTTTGCAAACAATTTTTACATAATTTATCGTGCGATTTAAAATGTTTTTTTTTTTCGATTATTTTAACAAATTTTAAAAATAATTATCTTCGCCTGGAACATCGTTTCTTGCATCTTCAATCCATTTTTTCTCCTCAATTTCACAATAATACTCCGTGTTGAAGAAAATACAACGTTGAACATACTTTCTGATATTGTTAAGCTCGCATTTCCTATTCATAAAATTTCGAACGATACATTTTTCTGGCCGATTAATTTTGTTATTGTCGTTCCCCTTTACAATTGTACATTCTCAAATAATTCGCTTCCTACGCACACAATCGTAAATTCAGTCACGACTCCGCGCTAGTTTAATAGCCTCATAATGCATTCAAAATGATTACAATGCCATTGCAATTACAGGCTCTAAAAAGCCGTTTAAAATACATCATTAAATCCCAGAAACTGCCCCCTTAAAATATTCGAAATAGCAAATATTATTCCATGTACGCTGGGCGAATGAGAAGACAACTCGGCGAAACGAACAACAAGACCGCAAAAGTCGATTCGCATTATTTCATTAAACACCAGCAGCAACTCGCAGAGACCATTTCCCCAAGACCCGAGGCGGATAAAGCTCAACGCTCTATATAGCCCGAGACCGAGGTAATTTTCGTAAACTACCCAGGCAACCGAGGCTAGTCCAGGGATCGACTTAATCACACTTACTATTTTTTCTCCTCTCTTCCTTCTGACGTCGTCCTTCGCTCGCAGTTTATTGAGGTCAAAGTGAGTAGCACCTCCCCCATCCCTTCCCCTCATGCTCGTACTGCTTTTTCCCGTCTTCTCTCGCTCTTTCACATGGACGAGGCACAAGGGAACAATTATTGCCCAGGCTTAGGTGAGCGCATGTTATGGCTCCGTGTGTTTACGCTCCCGTGGCGAGTATAGGGCTCTGTGCGCGCGCGCGCGAGGATGCCTCGGCTTTCTCATGATCTTACGAGGTGATATCGGCCCCTTTGCCCCCCCCTCCTGATGATGTCTTTCCAAGTCGGGAAGTTTGTTGCCCCGGCGGTTGCTGTACGAGCCGTCAAATTGTTGCGCGACCTCGTCAAACCTTTCCTCGCCCTCCTTTGAGTTAACGAGTATCCCTGTGATCTGGTGTCTGGATACCTTACTTCTTCTTCTTCTTCTTCTTCTTCTTCGGCTTGAGTTTATGTGGAAGATGAAAGTACAGCGATAAACGGAAATAAATCTTGGGAGAATTTTTTTTCCTTGGATTTGTTAATAAATTTAGCGATTCGAGTGATTCGTTATTCTACCGCTGGATTCGTTGCTCAGAAGTTGATATAACAGTGTTCTCAGCAGAAAATGATATTTTTAAACTTTGGTAGAGGCTGTAAGGCTTTAGATAAAGGCAAGTCGAATATTCGAGTAATCGATCATTGAACTTTGCGGCATCTATATTTGGCGATGTACTCGTGTTGAGAGCGACTCAGCGATGAATATTTTATCATCATCAGATTCATTCGGAAATCTCGAAATAGATTGATGCATTTTCACAACGAAATGTAGTTTTCCTAATCAATTAAAATTGATTATTCTCCTATGAATTTGAAGAGGGAGAAAAAATCCGTCGAAACTTAAATGCGCGAAAATATAGATATCAATAACGCTTAAAATTTATCTCATTATTTTCCAATTACGAAAGTTGAAGCGAAACAAGTTAAAATGGGAAGCCTAAGTAATCTCGTTTCTTTTACCTTCCAGCTTCTTATAATAAGTTCCTGCAACATAATCAGCCATTCATTGCCTTAAATTTGTTAGCATAATACGCTGATTACCAAAGGTTAAATACCTTTATTTATTAGCCGACGCTTCTTTTTCTCCCTGCCGCAATTGCATCCCATTAAACTAAATGAAAAAAGCTCTCGAGTAAAGGAGAAAAAAAAGGAAACATTTCCTTAAAATACCACTAAACATCCAAATTGCTCCAAACGAAAAACCTAACCCACCCACCTGCGATCCACAAGAAAGAGCCAATTTCTATCCTCCCCCCCCCCCCATAACACGCGTGTATAACTCCAGCGGCTCGTCGCTTTTTCCCCCCGATCTTTCCTCGAGAATAAAAAAAAGCTCGCTTGTGCGGATGATTGCCGTGCAATCGTCGTCGGTCTGGTATACACAGGTACGCAGACACACGTACACAGTCCGTTAGGTGGTTCGTTGCCCCCCCTGGGGAGGCAACGATTCTAATTGAATGCCACGGGCTCCTTGCAGCAGCCCCCTACTCCTTAGCCATGATTATTTGTCCGTGGGTGGTGGGAGGAGGAGGGCGTGCACACGCTCGAGTCTCCGGCTTAACTTTCGTCGGGCGCCGGCGGCGACGATTACGTCACGGCCTGGCAAGCTGCCCGGGCCGCGTGAAATTCGTCGTCGAGTCGTGCGCGCGTATACCTCGCGCGGGCCTCAGGGGGGCAGAGAGCGAAAGGGTAGAGAGAGCACCAGGCTGTACGGCTAGTTTCTTCCCGAGTGCAAGCTGCGCTCTCTCCCTCTCGATTATACGCTCGCAGCTGGTCTTCTTGCCACCTCCTTCTCCCCCCTGGCGCGGCTCTTCTCCCGCCACGCCTCTGGAGTCTCTGTCGCTCGATTTACGAAACTTTTACGAGTTTCGCCAATCTTCCTTTTTTTTGCCTCCCCAAACGCTATTATTTAAGTTAGCGGAGAGGAGGAGGAGAGTGAGAGAGGCGAGAAATGACTTTATTTCTGAAGGAGACTGACTTGTTACGATATTGCCGAAAGAAAGTCCAGAGTTTTGCGGTCGTACAGCCGCGTTCATTGCACTTTTCGCACTTGGATTATATTCTAATAATCAGGCTGAACTATTTCACGCTTTGAAACGCTTTAAAATTAAAGCATTTCAAAGTGTAATCGCCGAGGACAAGCGTCGGGAGCCAATGCCACGTAAAGGGATTTATCCAGAAACCAAGGGCTAAGCACGTTAATTCTATTATACAATTAGACGCGAAGGAGGAGGAGGAGAAAGAGAAGAAGGCAGAGAGAGAAGAGGAGGAGGAGGTTCGCGTGACAGATTGATTGCGCGTCCTCCGGCCCCGGCCATAATAGAGGAATTTCGGGCTCTGCCTCCTGCCGCGCAATCAAATGGAATGTTCGGCGCAGGACATCTCGTGATTGTCTTTGAGGCTCGGCTTACTGCATCGGCACCACTGCAGCAGCATCGCCGGTATCCTTCTCTTCCTCTCCCTCACTCACTCTCTCTCTCTCTCTCTCTCTCTCTCTCTCTCTGTGACCGTAAATTGCGTGCTCATAATTACGCCAGGCTCTCTCACGTCCCGTCCATTCACCGATAATCGGTTTAAACAATCCTGATCAAGCGAGCTGCCGTCGTCATTGGCCCTTATTGTGGTTAAAGCCGGTCAATGCTTGACGCTTTTCAAATCGAATATGTGGCTTTTGCATTTCAATGGGCTGAGTTAAGTCGAGGCTAGATTTGTCATGTTTAGGGGAAAATTTTGTTGTAATATTTGGAGGTCGGTCTTTTTGCTATCGGATGCCTTGAGTCGCTGAACTTTGTGTTACTTGACACTCGTAAGCTCAAACAAAGGCGTCTTGGTGTCGAATTCGAGGCGCCAAAACTCCGACCCGTAAATTTCCGCATAGCAACCTGACGCATTTTAATAGAGTTGACTGTTTTCTCTAGTCTCTTTACATTTTTTATCGTTAGTTTTTTTTTTAATTAAAAAATGATTGAGCTTAACCTTAAATTATCGTTAAAAAAAGTCGTGTAACCCAGTTTAGTCGACTCATTAAACACCAAATGACTTGTTATTCCGAGGATCGAAAGTCAAAATAAAATTGGAAAACTTTGTTCCCCCCCGTCAAAACAGCTCACGCAACATTGAAAATTCAGTCTCGCGCGCATGAGCTTTACGAGCCGAAAAATTTTATGAAGACCACACGAAAAAGTGTGTGTGGGAGAGAGAGAAAGCCAGGCATGACAAGGTTTTGGCGTGCGGCTTTCAGTAGAAAAAAAAAACGGGGGAAAGTATGGTCCGACCGAACTTTTCTTTTCTCCCCATTGATCTCGTTAATTTTCAGGCGTTTTTCATCTTTCAACGAGCAGGCTCGACTAACCGGAAACTCTGCATAACAATCCGGTGCGATGAAATTCTCCCAACGTTACCCTCTGGCCTTTTCGTCCCTTATGCGTTGCTCCTTCTTTTTTTTCTCCAACTTTTATTTTTTGCTCCTTGTTTCTTCTTTTATTTTCAACTGTCCACGTCATTTTCACGGAGGACTATTACTTTTTCGCGTGTCTCGCGCCAGTTATTTCAGGCTTCGCGTGGGCAAAGGAGAAAAAGCTTACCAAAAAATTAATTTTAATAAAAAGCCCAGAGCATGTGTTAAGGACGGTATTTTTAGTTTTATGGTTATTAAGGTTAAATTTTAAGTTGGCTAAATTGTTGAAATATTGTTACAAAGGCAAGGCTTCTTTTTTGCGTAGTTGAAGAAGAAAATATACGAAATTGGAAGTTAAGTATAAGCTACGTTTTCAACCGGTACGAAAATCTTTATTTAAATGAATGGAACATTTCTTTGGGAAATGCCTTTATTTATTTAAATGCACTTTTGTGTGTAAAACAAAGTTTAATTTTATTAAAATTTATGAAAGAGAGAAAAAGAGAAAATTACGCGAATGACTGTGCTCCAAAGTAACGCTGTTGTTTATTTAAATACAAAAATATGAATAAAAATTCGAACGAGTCATTTGAAAAGCTAAAGCGTACTTTATTACTGCTTATCAAATTACCAAAGCAGACGAATTCCGAAATTGTTCGCTTTAAAAGTCGTAAAAATTTAAGCGCTTTATTAAAACTTTGTTTATTTCGAAAATATTTTAATTATCAAATTCAAAATATTCGCCTGCAATGAGCATTTCATGGTTTACTTGATTAAGTTTTTACGTTTCATATCTTACCAGGAAATATGTAAGACATGTTGTTGGAGATTTAATTAAAATGTCAGTTGTTAAAAAAATGTAAATAAAGTCATTCGTTAAAAAAAAAGATTAATCAACTTTTGAGCTTTACATTACAACTGACGTTATTCGCAAATGCTACTTTTTAAATTAAATTATCGATAGATCGACAGTTTATGATAGATAAATCTTTTGGCGTTAAATTTATCTTATAAACGCCGCGATTAGTAATGATTAGCTGACGTTATCCAATTTCTTCGGCGTTTTAATGGCATCGATATCTCGTTAAACTCATTGCAACTGTCTGCATAATAATGACGGTATACAGCTAATTGGAGCCTGATGCGTAAATAGCATTTTCGAAATGAATTTCAATGCAATGCGAACACTAGATCGTTACGCTTGCACTTCGTTATGCCGTTGAGCCTGTCGTGATAATGATCACCCCGTGTCTAACTAAATTTAGTTTCCTTTCTGAAAATAATATTTTGCCTTAATAAGAAAAAAAATCGTAAAAAAGTGACTTTCGAAGTGCACCACCGCTTGGACATTTTACCGCCTTATCTTAACTTTGATAAGCTTGCAAAATCGTCATAAGAAATAATTTACATGTGGCAATTATACTGTATCACTCTGAAAACTTAAATTATACAAATTATACAGTTTTACCAAAGTATTCCTTTCGTAACTTCAAAATTTCGAAAAGTTTTTTAATTTTTCAAAACCATAATTCCACGTTATACACCAGTCCCTCTCCCTCTCGATCTTATTAAAGAACATTATCGCAACAGTGAATATCCATAATTCAATATCGCCAACATTACAGCAGTGCGTCAACACACCTGAGCGGTAGTTTGCAACTACTACATGATTGATCCGACCCATCGGCCAATATGCCCTTATCAACCCTTCTCCTCGTATGCCACACCCCTCCCACCACTTCTCCAGCAACAATATCCCATTCAAAATCATTACCAGCCCCAAACAATCGTCAAAATCCATTCCCTACCTTCATTAACCACACAGCACGCCCGCGAGAACCAACATCCAATCTTCAATTCCGTCCAGGTGGTTAAAAAAAATTACAAAGCTCGCCGTGGTAAAAATCGAATTTCCCCGGCTAAGCCGAAGAAAAATCTCCCCCGGGCGGCGGTTATTCATCCAAGCCGTGGACGTACGTCAACATCGCAGCAGATCTCGAGCCGTGGCATAGCAAGCCCGACGTGGCACAACAAGCGCGATAGATTATGCGCCGACGGTATGGAGTGGGAGGAAGAGAGAAGGTTGAACGTGAGCAAACACATCGCTTGCCGAGCGATGGCCCGGGGCCTCGGCGATGAGAGGCATATCGCGAGCTTCTTACACGAGACTTGCTGATGCCCTGCATCCCCAAAGCCTTTCTCATCTTTCTTCCCCCCCCCCTCTTCATCGCGCTCTCTTCCTCCTGCTGCAGCGGCCTCCGCTCTTTTTCTCTTGTGCATCGGCTGCCATTACGGTTTATTATCAGCCGTATAAGCCGCTCGTCTAATTACGCCACGGGCCCGCTTCCCAAGGGAATATTAAGGTCTCGCGGAATTAACCTGCTTACATGAGATTGGCAGCAGCCGAGGCTCTAGTGCATGTCTACCCTACACACACACATATATCTTTCTCTTTGTGCAGGCGACTACGTGAGCTTGCTGAGAATCGGCGAGAGGGCGTTATTACCTTGGTGGGAGAGCCGCTGGAGAAGTAAGAGTGTCTTGAAAAAATATGAAGCGAGAGCTGCTGCTGCTGCGGCTGAGTTTTTAATTAAAATGTATACGAGAGGGATTTTGTAAAACTCTGGTGGAAAAAAGGCGCGGCGTAAGCATGCGAGTGCGAGTGTGTGTGTGTGTGTGTGTAGGTGAGACGAGCGTTTTTCAGAAACGCGGTTTATTCGGTAAAGGCCGTTTTAATGAATAGCCGAGGATGGTTTATTAATTTATATAGAATGATTTAGTGGTTTTCCAAGGTTAACAGTACGCCCCTGGGCACTTAATTATTTTTATGCGTTTTCGAAACTAATCTCGTTATCAATTCATTGAGATTTTTTTTCACTAGGCGCTATCGGTTGTCTCGCTTGAAAAACAAATTAATCTCAATAAAGCAAACGAAACGAATAGGGAGATACGACAATGAATAAAGCAGACTACGTTCGTTGCGTTTGAAAAATCAAAAATTTGCATTAAAGCTCTTCTATCGCTCAGACGTTATAAATCAAGAAGCCCTTCCTCTCCCCCAGCTGGAATTCGGCGCCTAGTGACTTTAGCAGCACGTCCTCTAGTGCGCAGTTCGGCGAGGAGAGGCAATATCGAGGAAGCCCGAGATACCGATGAATTTTCAATCGCATTCGCGACACGTGCGCGCCACAGAGAAGTTCGGCATGAAACATTTTAGTCAGTGGCACTCTGAGTGTGTCTAATACAGCTGTACGAATGACGGAATGTCAGGAGAGGAGTTAACAATTTTTGGTATTTCCACTGGAATCGTGCGTTTCTTTTAACGAACATATAGCGCTATTGTAAATAGTACATTATTGCGCTATTTATAGCAGTTAACCGCTTTGTAATCGTACGCAAAATTTCTATTTTGCAATCTGAGCTACATTATTCGCATACCGAATGTAAATGTTTGATTAAAGCGCACCGAGTTTGCTATACGCCCTGGAAAAGCATTTCGAATACAGAGTACAATTTGACTAACAATAAAATAGTTCTTTATTTTCGTTTTTTATCTTGGCAAATTTCAACGTCTCTCGTTTCAACAGTAATATAAAACTTTGAAAAAATTTATAAAATCTTTCAGTTATCGATATCAATCCCCGTACAGCAATTGTACGGATAGAATTTTATAAAAAATTCGAAACCGTAAAAAATAAAGAAAGAGAAAGATAAAAAATCAGCCCCAATAATTTCCAGTCTCTATCGAATCGGTCGTGTAACAGTGTACAACTCGTCAGCGTCGACTCGAGTCCGACGACTGCTGGATTAGATGTCCTCGGTCGTTGGATTTTCGGTGGTCGGGGAAAAGGGTCGGGGAAATCCATCAGATTCTCGGGTGATACTCGCGACGAGAACGAGTAGTACAATATCCCCCCGTGTGCTTACGTTTGCGTTTCGTCGACATTCCCGGATAGTTTAACGTCCTCGCCGAGAAATTATGTTCAATTTCGATGCAATTATTAGGGCTATTCGATTTAGAGTTTTCATCTTTTATATTCTTGCATTTTCAAACATAATTTATATAAAATAGAAACGGATTATTATTAAGAATCATAAAATTAAATATTGAAAGCGTTATTTCTCGATTTTTTTAAAAAAAATATAGTTTAAAGCACGCAAAAGCCATAAATCCTTGGAAGATGAAAGCAACAACTGTACGTTAATTGCTCAAAGTTTATGAGATCAATTTGACTAAAGTATGCACTTTGTATACGAAGTTAGTTTGTAGGGCGCCTCTTGTAAGATTAATAAAGCCTTTGTTATATTATGAGCATAAAAACACACGTCGTTAAAAGTTATCCGATTTATAGCAAGATGTAGTATAGCAGCTGCACCGCACAAAGCCAACTCGCCAGAGAGATTTACCATGGTTTATTTAATAAACAAAGCGAGGATTCCTGTCAGCGTTTCCGAAGAATTTTTATTAATACCGCGTTTACGCGTGCAAAAAATGAAGCTCTCGGCGCGTTACAGCCGGAATTCAAAGCCGAATAAAATGAGAATTTTATTTCTATTCGACCCTCTTCATTTTCTCACGAGCGCCCTTCAAATGTCGGATTAAAGCTCACTTTGCTTAATAGAAGTTAAGCCGAAATAATGGCTCCTCGGCTCCGCCCGGAAACTGACTACTTCGACTCGTGGCAAAGATCTTTCGGAATAACACGAGAGCTCGAGCTTAACAGAAATACCATTTGCTTCAAAATTTCAATATCTGTAATTTTAACTCGACATAATTGTAAACGTTGTTTTTCTTTACAGTGTGGCGCACAGTGCTGCGCGATCAATTCGAGAAGCGCGACATGTGGCCGGACGAGGTGGATCCGCCGCCGGAGACGGACGAGGGCTTCGACCGGGCGGATTTCCGCATGGAGTTCAGTCCGAGTCCCAATCTCGAAGGTCCACAGTATCAGCCGCGCGACAACGAATCGGCCCGAGCTAAGCCGTCCGCCGAGACGTCATCGCCGCCGCGAGCCCGTACCAACAGCGACGGTGAGTGGCTCTTACAAATAAAGAATCCCTTTCGTCTTGAGCTCTACTCTCGCGTGTAGACATATTCCCCTTCTATCTCGCTCGCTCACACTCTATGCTGGTGCTGGATTTTGATGGGCTCATACGGGCTGTGCGTGACGTTTACGCCACCAACGGGATTTCAGACTACGACTGGCAGGCATTCGCCTCGGTTGGATTGACTATCGCACCTCGCCGCGTTCTGATCGATATATCTACGCTTCGGAACGGACTCTGTGGTACCAGCTGGAATTTTGGGGCTATAATCTAGAGATGTTGCACATTTTCGGGATGACCGGGGGTACTTTCGTTCTTCGACGAATTCAATGGTTAATGAATAGTTGGGCGACAGTCGATCCCGGGGAGGAATGCCTGTTAGCATGGCTGACTCTACGCTGACTTGTACTACTTACTTCTATTGCTAGAGCATGTTTACGTGCATGAGTGTTATTTTTATTAGATGCTTGTGTTTTTTTTTCATGAAAATAGGTTTGATTCCTCTTTTATAGTATGTTATTTCAGTAATGAATATTGATTTTTTCATTGTTGTTCAATGAACTTGTTTTTATTGCTTGTAATCTTTTATCGTTATAAATGGAATAGAAGTTTCAGTAAGTTTGTTATTATACCTAATGTTGAAATATACGTTTGGGTAATTAATAACAGTACATTTTAATGAAGTTAAAATCCAGCCGATAAATATTTAGGTATAACCTTTTCTCTAATTAATAATTGATAGTCTAAAATACACATTGTTGAGTTTATGGCCAATTCATTAAAAGACGGGTTATTATAAAGGGTAAAGATTAAACACCGATGGATTTTTCTGCGAGGCTGATAATTAACGTGTAACAAAGACCACATGTAATGATTTACAATAATATTGCAATTATAGAGAAAATTGAAGTTAATTAAAATTTTAATATTTCAAATATGCTCATTTTCGTAAGAATTATTTCACGAATCTTCTTATAATTTATAACTTACAATATTCCTATGCCAAATGAATATTTATAATTTTCTGAGCGTTAAATAGATAAAATTGTAAAATGGATTAGATAAAATATAAAATATTATAGAAATGGAATACTTGTTTAATTAAACAAAATTTCGCTGATATAAGTATAAATTTAATTTGGACTCATTAATTTTCATTTGAAAAGGTAATAAAATTCAAACGTTAATTAATTCGTGTAAGATAAATTTATAGTTTGCAATCCCTCCAAAACCAAGCCTTTGATCAAAAACATTCTCAATAAAATTCACTCCTCGAGCTTGATCCATCAGTCAAACCAGAATAAACAAACTTCCCCCCGTTACCCGCTAATTCACCCTTCCAAATTCAGCAGAGTAAGGCGTGCATTCATCCATATCCAAAATCGCCTCTTTATTACGTTCGATCCACGCATTGGCGCTTACACGAGTTACCAGCAGCAGCTAAAGTCATGCTCAAAGAAATAAAAAGAGTCGCTTTGCGAGCGAGCGCCCCGCCCATGAAAAACAAGAGAGAGAGAGAGAGAGAGACAGTCTCCCCTCGTGCGCTTCTTTTTTACTCGTGGAAAAAATAGCCGCTACAAAGCAATCGGGACGAGGAGAAAAATAAGCTCAATACGCCCTACCTTACCGCCAGCATCCCCTAGGTGATGTGGAGCAGAACGGATGAGAATGAGGCCGTGGTAGGTCAAGCTGGTTCAGACGAGTCGCGCTCGCTCTCGTTAATGGCGAGTTCGGACTCTGTGGGGGCATTTTAATACGACTTGTGGTCCAGTGACCTCCCTCCCTCCTCCTTTCCACTTTACCTCCTTGGCTTTGGCTCTCTGAGCTGTAGGATGGCTTTTCGCTGTGGAACAAAGGAGGATTGGGTTCCTCGCTTGGTATCCCTGCTGTTACCGTTTTATCGCGCTAAGGGGGATGATCCTGGCGCAGATAAGATATCTGGCGGTGGGTAGGGGGGCTAAAGCTCGGAGAAATTAAAAATACTCGGCTTTACGACGTACCTCGTTTTCATTTCGCTGCCGTGCTGCTTCTTTTCTATTCGCCGAAGAAGAAGAAGTCGTTATTCATTCGAAACTAGGAAAAATATTTACAACGCATATTTAAGACATACGCGCCCCTGGCAGAGAGAAGCAGCAGAAATACGGAGGGGAGGAGGTGAGGAAGCGTCTGCGTTACATCGCCATATTTGATTCCTCATTCTTTTAGCATTACCATAAAACGCACGATAAATTTCAACTAAAACGCAAATAACCATCGGATGATTTAGCTAGCCCAGATATTCGCAGCGCCGTGACTCTGTAAACTTCTCTCTCTCTCTCTCTCTCTCTCTCTCTCTCTCTCTCTCTCTCGCTCTCTCACTCGGTGCGGGAACTTATTCTTTTTCTTTTAACCCCGTCAAAGCGAGCTATAAATAAGCCCTGAAATAAAACCCTCACGCGGAAAAGAAGGATGAGTAAGGGCGAAGAAGGAGTAAAAGGGGCTGCTCTGGCTGCGATGGAAAATGGGGAAAAGTAGGGGGGACGGGGGGTAGCCAAGAGGCAAGGGGGGGTAGGGTAACGCGCAGTTTGCCGCGTAGGGAGGCGTAATTTACATCCGTGAAAGCCGTCGTCGGCGCCTCGTCCGCGGGACAAAAAGGTGGCTCTGCCGAACTGTGCTGCAACTGTGCACGAGCTTGTCAGCGTGGTGGGGAGGGAGGGAATCGATCGAGCGAGAGGAATAAAAGGATGGATTGCCACGCGATAAACACACGCGACTGGGAAGAGAGAGAGAGAGAGTTAAAAAACCGGTCGTTTGTAAAGCTTATCGAGCGTTTCATCGTCGTTTGATGCGCGTGCACGAGCACTAGTGTTCCATGTCAAAAGTTGGATCTATTGAATTTCGCCCGATAGCATTCCTAGGGAGAATTCGTATGTGTACACGGCCGGGGGTATTGGGAAAAATTTTTATCTCCCTGGCCTATCGTGCGTGTAAGAACCTCGGAGAATTTATCGCTCGTGCGTGATCTTTGGTTAATATGATGACTCCGTTCCTCCTGACCCCCTCCAGCCCTCCCGTCTCCTCCTCCAGACACCCACTACCTCCGGAGGTTAGGAGGGTTGTAAAGAACTTTATGTTACCACAGTGTATAAAATGGTTTTATGGTATGGTTTATTGTTAGCTAAGATGGTATTGAGATCTTACTTATATAGGCGGATTCGCTGCGAGCTGTAAAAAAAGAAAGATATACTGGGGATACCTGCAAGAGCTTACGATGTTCGGTTCTTTCTTTTCTTTTTTTTAGTTTTCTTATATAATTGTTGGGATTATGACTTTTTATCAAGCGCCCCGACAATTTTTTTTTAATTAAATATACACCAGAGGCTACGATATACATCTAAAATTAAATCAAAAAGCTATTTTCTAGCATGCAACATTAAACCCGTTCAACTCGTGGCATGAATTATATGCGAGAGCGTTTTTTCTTTACGCTGCGCGTAAAGGCATTCTATACGATCAAAGCATAAAAAATGAGCACAGCAACGTACGCCATACAGTGCAAGGCTAATCGCCGTCAAGATAATCCAAGCGTTTTCCTACAATTTTACGTACGAGCCATTACGTCAACGAAACCATAAACCATTACAAAGTCGATCTTCATTTACAAGCGCGAGCGCGCGAAATGCATCAAGTGTCCAAATATATCGCTGTCTATTAATTTTATTAACAATTAAAAATGTATAAAATCACGCCCATTTCACATTCCTAGCAGTTTAATATCCCCCCCTATCCCCGGTTAAACTTTACGAGCGCAAATAACCCCCCCCCTCCTTCTTAACAGTCCCTCCCCAAAGAGTTTCCTGCCGAAATACTTCATTTTAATTATCGTCTCATGAATACCTCCATTAACAGTAATTACAGCGTATATATAATTGTAACCAAAGCGTCGCGAGAGGTATGTGTTCGCTATAAAAACAGCCGACCAAAAAAAAAGAGGAACGAGAAAAAGCCTAAAAAAAGCCGTAATGCAGGAGTATCCCGGTGGTGACGGTTTAATTATAAGAATTAAAATAGCGTGTCGTCGGCCCAGATAAAAGGTCACTTAATAACTCGTCCTTCTTTTCCGTAGCGAGAGAGAGAGAGAGAGAGAGAGAGAGAGAGAGAGTGGGATAGCTCGTAAAAAAGAAGCGCAAGGTGCTCGCAAATTTCTCGCGAGAGATAAAGGCTTATTCTATGTAAATTTGTCTCGCTCGGGGTAAGAGTGGAAGGAGAGAGGAAGAGGAGGTAAAAGAACAGGGCACAAGAGAACGCCTCTCTTTCTCTCTCTCTCTCTCTTTCGGCAATTAGGTCGTAAATTTAAGATACGCGTAGGAAGAACGTAGGAGGAGAAGATCTTAAGCACATAGCGAAAGCCGAAGCGCGAACGGCTCGATACACAATCGCTTCTTCTAAGTGGCAAGCCGATAGCTTTGGCTTCGGTCGGTGAGGAGGGAGGGAGGGAGCTTTTAATGCGATACTCTTTGACCCTTGAGAGAAAATGGACGGGAGACATTTGATATTCTCCGGGTAATGACGACGAGCAGGATGGATGGAGAATGCGTGGGGGGGAGGGCGGAAAGAGGACAAGGAGTGACATGGAGGTTGTAACGAATATATATTTGTTTTTGTACGGTCAATCTTGCTTTTTTCCGTATAAGCGTTGATGCTTGTTTACGTAGTTCTTAAGGCTGGATTATACTCGTTTCCTCGCTAAGAGGGTTTTTAAAAGTTCGAGGGAAAAATACTTCAGGGTGTTTTTGCAAAAGTTGCCCAGAGCGTACGGGGTTTATTTTTTACGCGAAATTCGTTGGAAATTGAGTTGTTTACGAGCTCGAACTAATTATTCGGCGTGCGCTTGCGGACATAATATTTGTCTCAAAAGAATATTTAGAAAACTATTTTTATTGCAACGATTTATAATTATAATTGCTCGAGAGTTTGGCCCTCCTTTTTCCTTCTTTTGACAGAGACGCATTAAAACAGTATTAAGTTAATAAAGAAAGCGTAAAAAACGGTTTTGACTAATTACAGCGAGTATTATAAACTTATAACTGTTTCAATTAAGAAACTTGAATGCGTTTATCTTCCAACTTTTTTTTGGCTCACATTCAGCTTCAAAGACTTTTAACACAAAGGAGCATAACAAAATATTCTTTTGCAAATAAAAAAAGAAGCTCGCGCACACACACGAGGACTTTTATAATTAACGGCTTAAATGAAAAATGTTTTTCTTTGTTAAATCACCATTAAAAATATTTACGTAATTATAAAGAGCTCCTTTTCTGATTCTTTTTTTCAAACGGTATGCCGTGACAAATTAAATAAACGATTGCCCTAAAACACGTTTTAATCTTTGTACAACTACTCTGCCCTTTTATCTGCGATTTAAGTAAACTTTCTTACGAAACTACAATTTCTTTGAAGAAAAAAAAGGAAAGCGTCACGGTACCATTTTGCAAATGTTTCATTCTTGAATCTCTTTCCTCGAAAGAAGCAGAAAAGTATATAAAATAATTTAAAAACTAAAGCGTACAAAAACTATTAGAAACGCACGGGAGCTAATCTTCTTTGGAGCAAAGGAGAAAGCTTCCTCTCTTGAGAATGGATAAAGGGAGAACGAGAAAGCAGGGTAATTAGTAAGAGGATGAATGTAAATCTTGAGAAGGATTCGTCGAAAGGGCCCTGTTATCCGCCTTAATTTCACGACAGCTAATTTCTCTCTAAGGATAATGGCGCTATGAAGCTGCAACTTCCGAGTTCATAATAAAAAAAAAAGAAAATTGGAAGCAGGTCGAGGCTAAATATTGAGAAGGAAGCGGTGTGTTTACAAAATTAATATTTCCATCAAATAATTTGACAAATTTTGACGTAATTAATCTTTATAAGAAATTTTATGTCAACTTTTCGTTAATTTTCTCTAGAAGTTAATTTTTTTTTTGTCATTATTAACTTTGTTTCGCAGTTCACTTCTTTTTATCCTTCAAATCCTTTGTCGACCTTTTCGTGTAACTGAAAGTGAAGTGTAATTATTTCCAAATTTAATTTCGAAAGAGAAAAAAAATTTTGACAGAGTTAAATCTTCAAAGTTTGCATTTGAATGCAATTCGTTTTTCAAATTACAATTTCGAAGAACAAAAGTATCAGGTTGCAGCAGTACCAAATATAAGAAGAGATCGTATTAACATAAACGCGCAACGAACAAGAAAAAATAAACGAGAACATAATAAAGTCGTTAAAAAGTTCGTTTTTGTTTCATTAATAATTTAAACGAGCAGTGAATAAAACAGGTCGGATAAGTTTTCAACGTCAAAATAAAATGCTCGCGAAGGCTGCCCATTTTTATAAAGTCTCGCGTTCCGTAACTGTAAATTTTCCTTAAAGTGCTGCTCTCGTCCTATTCATTTCTTTCATCATGCCTTTCTTTATTCCCGCACCTTACCTTGTCGCATTTCCAATTTATTTTTTTCACCTCGAGATTTCGCTGCGAAAGGTAGTTTAGTAACGCGGTCAACCAAACGTATTTCATAAATATTTTTAAATTAGAAATTATTCATGACATTCTTTTTTTACGCAGTCGAGAAATTACGTAACGCTTTTCGTCGTAATGGAGCGATAAAGTCTCACCAAGAAGTGTAATAATTTTTATCCGCAAGTCGAGCGCTGAAATTTTAAACTTCGTCAAGGTTTAGATATAAAATCCAAATATCTCAAAACGTGCAATAATTTTTTTTCTCCTCTTGCTACTTGCAAGCTCTATTCAATCAAAATACAAGCCTCGCAAACATACTTCTTTACAAATTAAAATTACACGACTGATACTCTTTTCCAAGAGTAATAGCTACATCAGTGCTTTATTTCACACTGTATCTTCATAATCTGCAATTTGGCTTGTAAGCTCATTAAAGGTATAATTGTAAATGAATCGTAATGCATCCCGATTACGTAACCAAACTCGCGCGTGATTGTTATTCATTTTGAAGAAACAATTGTTCTTGAAACATTTTCATCCCCGTTATTTCTCTCGCACGCACTGCTATTTAATCCCAGTTCATTCTCATGACCATTGCGTAAGCAGATAAAACGATATTCACATTTTCAATGGTTACAGGATAAATCATCACGAGATAATTCCGCGATTCTACACAAAAAAAAAGACAAAAGTATTTTGCAATTTTTTCTCCAAAATCGCCATATCTCGAAATCCATTTTGTTCGATCGAATAACGATGTAATCCAGTTGGCAATGTATTTTCCCTATTTATTTTCGTTAGAGATACGATTGTCGCCGGGAAATTTCAGTTTCAAATTCAAATCCGCAATCTGCGATCGTATTTTTCCGTTTGGCTCTTCCCTCTGGCTTTTTCTTGCCTAAGCATCGACTGCAACGACGGCGACGGCGACGGCGACGCTCGCGCAATTCCACGGATCAGCGAATTCCGCGCTTCTACGCCTTCGGGAACCATATTCAGAGAGTACCGTAGCGTCTAGCTTCTCTCCACCCCCCCCTCCTCTCGTCCCTCCTTTACTTTTAGTCAGCTGAACTTCAGCGCGGCAGCTCGGGCTCGCTCGTGCGAATTGAGAAGAGCTGAATTTCCGTCCGCTTGACGTCCTTTTCGTTGTTCCCACGGACGATGCTTCAAGATCTCGCCAACACTTTGAGCTTCTCGATCTGATGGCTCTGTGGGATGACATAATCAAACTTTGCAACGTTCCATTCTTTATTCTTTTATCGTTATTTATACGTCAATATTGATATTTGCATTGACAATGTCTTCGCACACGTGAAAAATAAAAATTTGTTTTATATGAAATATGAATACCGATAGAAGTTCATTATTGATATATCAATCACTGAACTACTTATAACTTATCCTTTATGTTATTTACCAAGAAAACTTAAAATGTACGTTAAAGCTTATAAATTACAAGTTTATATAGCTTCCAAACTTTTACAAAATATTTTAAAGTACCTCAAATTTCTTCGTTAAAAGTACATCAAAGAAATAATTTCACCAGCATTAAAGCAACACTTTCCAGTTGTCTGTTTTATTTTCCCATGACAAACTCGAACCTTAAACCGCAAACCGCAATCAATAAAAAAGAATATATACATATATAAACGAAAGCCCCATAAATCATTCGTCTTTGCTCTCTTACTGAGCTTAGCCAAATCCTCGGAAGAGCCGGAGAACTCAATCCTCGTAACCTTAGCAACAGAGAACGTCATGCCGTATAGCCGTGCGCTACAGCGTTAAACAAGCGCGAAACGAAGGCCCGCCAGCGTTTTCCGGAAAATTTCGCGCCCCAAGCTTCCTCTGCTCTTATACACCTGCAAGCCGTATTTGGAAAACAGAGCCCCGGCAACTGCAGCTACTCGAATTAAGCAGGCTCGGGAGAATCTCGTCACTGTTTCGACTCCACTGGGACGAGGCTAATTAGAAAAAGAGAGAGAGCGCATTTGGTTGACTTTCGTTACTTTGGTAACCCCCGTCTTTTTTTTGCAAGCTCTTGTCTCAAGCAAGTGCTTAGGCTGCTTATCAATATAGCCTGGCAGAGTGGGCTGCCGGTAAGGCTTCAGCCACATTTCTCGTTCCTACGATTTTGACATCTTACGAAGCACGAAATTAACTTGGTATCGCTCGAGGGCTTCCATCAGCGATAGACGCTTAGAATGAGACCGAGTATCTCGCTCGTCGTATACGCGAGGGACCATAAAATCTTAATATCTCTCGAAGTTGCAGAAGACGTTCTCTCTCGCTCGAGTGTATGTGCGGGCTAAAACGAGGAGTTTCTCGGTATAGAGAGTAATAACGCGCTGTCGGAAGAGGAGGGAATCCGTTAAATCTGATGATAAAAATGAAAATTGGCCTTCTCAAATTCTCCGTCTGCTGTGTGTTTATTGCGACCATTAATTGCGAGATCTCTTTTTCATCTGATTTTTATCAGCCGGAACATTCGGTGGGAAACGAGATAGGGCAAATCTCACGTGGTCGGCGTCTAATAAAGAACAGGCCCCGGCAGACGAGGTAATTCCTTTAGAGCGAGGCAAGCAACGAGAGAAAGAGAGAGACTCTCGGGCAGAACGACAACCTGCCGGCGCATATCGGCGCTCGCGATACGGACCGCTTTTAATTAAGCCCGCTCCTAAATTATTCCCGAGACGTCCTCGCGAGCGGCTGACGCAAAAGTGAGAGGAAGTAAAAGAGAAAGAGAGGGAGAGAGTTGCAGCGACACTGATTCGCCTCGTCTATATCTCGAGTGTGGAATGAAAGGGGCAGAGGTAGGGGGGGGGGAGAGTCTCGGTAAGATCTTCCGCACGATCTGACGATATCTCCGGCCATTCGAATATCAGACTACTTGCTCTTTCCCACACCCCTCCCCCCTCCTCACCCCATCCGGCGTAGCCCACTTTTTGCCTTGTTTATTTCCCTCCAGCGCTCCCTCTCTCTCTCTCTTGCTTCACGTATCGTCGTCCCTCCTTTTCTCTTTACGACCTTGTTATTTCTCGGCGCTCTCTGTTTATTCGTCCCGTGCAAATAGTCCAATTACAGAGTCAGCTTTCCTGCTTTTAGATTTGTTAAACGTTAGCGACGCCGGGGCTTAGGTTACGCGTCGAATTAGGAAGAAATTTATACGATTCCGATGGCTCCGGCCGATTAGCTGATGGACTTATAAATTTATGCGTCGCCGATTGTTTACGGTTATTTCGAATATCAAATGGTATACAATCGAATAACGTTTCGAATACAACGAGCTCTCCCTCGGTTTGTTCATTTTCTTTGACGAAATTTCTGTGTCGATAATCAGCTGTCAGAGGCGTCTTTATACGCGAATATTCGAGCTAATACTGTCAATCAAGCGGCGCACAAACGCGATTTATATAAATATTAGAACAATTTGTTTTCACGTCGAGCATTTGAATAAAATGCGCTTTGATCGCGTTTGACAATTAATTTTACCGGCGCGTCGATTAACGAAAATCAATTTTTCACGGCAGCAGTCAAAAGCTCCTCCAAAGCAGCGAAACAAAAGTTAAACAAGCGAAATACGCTGCTGTATGATTCGTCGGACACCTCATGACATTGCGTTGCGCGCAAAAACTTTTCCCCGGGCTAGTACGGAAACTCGGACGAAGGGGTGAAAAAAAACTGGAAAAAAAGGATGGGCTTGAGTGAAAAAAATAAGCTGTGAGGGACAACGCCAACGTACTGCCGCGCTAATTTGCATTTAGATTGACGTTCTAAAAGCAAAACACGGTTAGTTTTGTGTGAAATTTTCAGTTACCGGAAAAAAATGCATACCGACACATTTTGTTTCTTAACTTGTAAACAGTTGGTTTGCGTTCCATAAATTTTCGTTCTGATATATCAACGTTCAAAGAGTCTGTTGCCAAGGTTTGTGTCAGTTTGAAAATTACTTACGGGCACTTTTATTAAAAAGTTTCCTTTAAACTTTTCTTATTATTTTAATATAACTTGAGAAACTGAAGTAATTTTTCTTAATAAACATGAGCGTAATCGAATGAATTCTATTTTTTAAATCACATTTAAGAAATGAGGTCGATTATTAAATTTAGTCGTTAATTTTATATTCTTAAATGCCGAAAGCAAAATAAAAAATTTCTCGAAGCATAAATAATTTCAATGCTCTTTTTTTAAAATCTGTAATTCTTCGAGCTCTTCTTCTGGCAAAGTTCGAGGGAGAAAAAAAGTTCATTGACTTGAATTCATAACTTTTAAACGCAGACGCTGACTCAAATGTTCGATCAAACTCTTGCTTCCACTAAAATTTGCTAGGCTGGCTTATCTTTTACAAAAAAATAAAAGAAAAAAAATTATCAAGCACTTCGAAATCTCCTAGCGCTCAAAAAACAGTTCAACTATATTTGAAATTTGTAATTCTTGAGATTGCACAGAAATTAAAGCACGTTCCAATTTTTTTCCAATTTTTTCTTTCGGCTTGACAACGACAATAAAAAGACACTTTGAAGAGTAATCAAACCTTTTTCTGTTGATTTCGAACATACACAAAGAAGTACATTTTTCAATTAAAATCAATAGTCAATTAAAAAAAAAAGTATTATTTTTATCCTTTGGAATAAATTTAACGAAAATGAAAAACGACAACAAAGTAAAAGTAGTTTCATAGTACAAAATTGACATCCTTTATGCCTTCACTGGTACAACAGAGTGACTTCAGGTAGCTTTTGCAGAGCTTTAAAATATTCATACACTTCATAGATAACGAAAACTCGTTGCAGCAGTCCTTACCACTCTAAAATCCTCAAAAACACTCACAGCGCTTTGGGTTATTCACGTGTTTTATTGAAAAGGTAGTCGAATGTAAAAAAAAGAGAAGGAAGGAAAAAACGAAAAAAAAAACAAAAACAAAACAAAACTAAAAAAACGTCGACGCAAGGATCCGCTTGCATTTTACACCCCCGGCAGCCCCGGCTATTTTATTCTTTCGCGCCGCATTTTCAGTTTCCATTAAGCTTCATTGTGCAATTTTTACGTTTGTCCGCGCACTTCATATCGCTCCTCTTTGTATGCACTCGCTGCCATTCCGATCACGTTCGTCATTTCTTTCACTCGCCAGAAGCACTTGTACTCCCGCTGTCGTCCTCTCTCCAAGCGAATCTCACGGCACTTCGGCTACGATATTTTTCTTTTTTTTTCCTTCCTTTTTGCCACCGCAAGCTCTTTGCGCCGCTACTTTATTCTTGGAAACATCGAGTGTACGTCTGCATACGCGTGAAATTATTAAATTAATTTTAGAAACGGCTACTCGCGCGTGTAACTGGAATATTAATAAACCTTGTAATGCTATTACGGAAACATTGCGCGCTACAAAGCATAAAGTAATTAGGTCAAACTGACCTAATCAAGATCAGAAATTATTCACGATGTACGGATCATTCTTTAAATTATCTGATTAAGCTTACGAGTATAATGTTATTGATTCGAGCAACCGTCATAAATTTGACAATATATATTCAAGGACATTAATCAACAAACGAATGAAATATTAATTAAATTATAAGAAGATTCTCGTTAATTAATAAAAAAAGCTCGTCCTTGTAAATACATTGCTCAACATGGCCTTCTCCACTGTACATTTGTCCTGTCGCGTCTGTTCGTCGTGCGCAGCGTTACACGTGTACACGTAGAAGAGTGTGCAATGTACGAGAGGTTTCCAATGGCGCGCATAATCCTCTGTACACACATACTGCTTTTACTCTCTTTCCGTGAGCTTCGAAAGCTCTCACGTTCTACTTTCGCGACTTTTTCTTCTTTTACCATTCCCCTCAGCTCTCCTGGATTGACTTCAGCCTGACCTAAGCTCTCCATTATTCCTAACGTTTATAACGTTAAATTTATTTAACTCTCGAGTATCGTCGACTTTTTTTTTAATATTGGAAAATTTTTTATTAAAAATTTTATTGATTTAATCGGTTCTATAAATTGTACGGTTGTCAAAGTGCCTATTGTACGTTTGTCATATTGTATACTTAAGAAAACGAGAGACTCGGAAAATTAAATTTAACAATTCAGTGGAGCCAGATTGTACGACTCGACGTACATCTATACTACTTGAACAATTTTTAACCATTTTACAAGATCGGAAAAATCGTTAGCTATTTTTAAATTCACTTGCCCGTCGCACACACAAAAAACCGTCTATCCAAGAACAATGTCGTATTTCTGGAAGGAGCTTAACAAAATTTTTCAATTGTCACAAGCCGAAATTAATCTTGTAATAGTTATTTCGAGATCCCTCATTTGTCAATTCGATAATCCGAAAATTTTTCACTTTGCCAATAATTAACGAGTCTTCGTGTCGCTGTGCAAGCACTCGCGTAACTGGGAATACTCGAAAGCTCGACAGGTGTTATCACGCTAAAAGGACAGTTGGACTAACATTAGAGATACTCGGTTTAACGAACTTATCCAAGCGCCGATCGAAGTCAATCGAAGGAGCGTAGAGCGGCTGTGGATTGCTTTTCACACTGACATTTATCTAACCCCTCCACACACTCGAAAAAAGCCATCGAGCCATGTACATAAAGTCACAGGATCTCGGGCGGTACACGATTTATTTGCATATCTATATACGTATAGAGGGCAACAGGCCACAGGGTCGTAACGCAGTCGGTAACGAGAGGAAGGCGGCGGTTGGTAAGCGCCGGCAGCAGCGCTTGCCCAGCGGCGATAGTGCGGCTTCCGGCGACTTAACGCCCGCCCCCAACAATGCCAGCAACTGCACGAACGTTGCTTTAGCGAGCGAAGAGGCCGGTAAGGAGGAGCGCGCCCTAGCCGGCTACCTGCAAGACTGGATCAGCGCGTACATGTTTGTCAAACGTAAGTAAAGCGAACACGATCGACTTATTGCGACCACCTGCACACATAGGACATCTTTGAGAATGATTTAACCAATTCGAGAGCAAGGATAGCTTTGAAATCTTTAATTAATTTTTAATCCTTCGAATTTGAGTAATTCTTGACGTGACGTTACTGCCGTACGATTCGAATTTTAAAAAGGTTAGTATCCATTTCTTATGATGTAGGAACGAAAAGTAACTTGAAAATCATTATATTTGCAAAATATCCTGTCAAGTTTTGGTTCATCGCTTGCAGGCTATTGACTATGTTTTGGATTGTAGTTTTGAAATTATGCATTGGATTTCCAGCTATAAACTACGTACCTTTTTTATATTCTGATCTTGTTCATGTTTTTTGCATCTTATTCTGTAGCTATAGATTTGCATGTATTTTGAATTTTACAGCTTGACGGTGAAACTCTTCAAGGTTTTTGTTGATGATTAATTCGTTTTTTTTCTAATTATTTATTTGTGTTAAACTATTACTATGTCTTCATATTAACATAAATCCAAAAAATATAATTTTATCATTATAAGACACAACAATTATAAAACATGTTCAAATTTGTTAATAATGAGAAATCAGGTACTCTTTAACTTTAAAATCCCGCTTAACAATTCATTCTTTCGCCAACAGAGAATCAAGAGAAGTTCTATTTGTACGTGATCGTCTCGGTATCAATGGGACTGCTTCTATTGTTGAGCTTGGTTATTGGCCGGCTGATGCTGAGTCGTCATCGGGCGAAGCGCGACGCCAAATTCCACTCTAACAATGAGACCCTGCCGAATGGGTTTACCGACGACATCTCGGAAATCGACGCGGATATTGATTTGACAACCCCGGTACCGGTGCCTATGCAAGACACGAGGTAAGTTGCATACTCGATCTATATGTTTTTGTAATTGTTAATTATTTAAACAATCAATGCCAGCATGAAAATGTACGGCAAGATAGTGTAATAAATAAATTTAGAATGTCTGACCAAATCCTGACATATTCTACTTGTTTCTTTTCCCAGGCTACCAGAGACGCAGCTAGCGGAGCGTCTGCACGCCGAGCGTTACTACGGCGATGCTCGCATGCCACTGTCACCAGCAGCAGGTTCAATACACTCGGGTCACAGTCTCGTCGTCTCGTCCTCATCCTCGACGCCGGGCCAGTATCTCACGGGCACGGGAGTGAGGGTCGACCTCGGCAACCACATGGTCGGCACCGACAGCCTCCACACGATCCTACGGCCCGAGGGCTCGCGAGCTGGCCTGACGTCCGGCAAGACGAGCTACTACTACGGCTGACAGGAGGACGGGTCGGTCCTGCGCGAGCCGGTCGGCCGACCCCCCTCCGTACAGCTCAGCCCTGTCCTCGAGGTCAGCTCGCGCAAGTACTGCTTTTGAATTTAGCCGGTAAAGCTGCGTCTAATCGAACTGTTGCTTCTCGGCTAAGGCTACCTGTACATAGAGAGAGAGAGAAAGGAAGTCTTTCTTCGGAGCGTCGTTTTCACGAGAGAAAGAGAGTTTTGTCATGATTTGCGGCGGTCGTGTTTGGTTGAAAATTGAATATGTAAATTGAAGTTTCGATTTTTCATTCTGAAGCGTATAAGACTGAGAAAAAATTAATTTAACGATTACTGCCAGTTACGTTCAATTGCAGAAATTGGAGACGCGGATGGGGAGAAGAGAGGTTCGACGAACACAAAATTTTAATTAGCGTCTGAATGAATGATACGATCAACCTCTGCGTTGATTATCTCGTTAGGTGTTGAGGTTATCAGGGTAGTTCGCGGAAGAGGCCCTTTCTGAAAAATTAAACGCGCGTTATAACGTCTCGCGATCTTAAATTGATCAGCGAAGAGATTGCGCGGAGTAAGTTGGATTTTAATGCGTTTATTGACAAGTCTCATTGATTATTGTCGATTGCGTTAATACTTCACGTGCTATATTCAGCGGAGTATCAATGCGACGCAGAATAATTGATAGATTTGTCAATACAAGATTTGAAACTTCGATATTTTTGACATGTCCTAGTGTGTATGTTTATAAACACGTAATATTAGTCATCGCCCAGACTGATAATTCTTCCGACTTGGCGACACGTCTTTTGCTTTGTCATCGATGGTCCGAATAAGAGAGAGAGAACGAGAGAGATTTTTGCAATGTTTCAATTGTAGACTGTTTGACTATTGTGAAGGCCGGTTACGAGGAGATGAGGCTGAGAACCTCGGTTGCACACATGTACCATAAATATACATACATGAAATTGTAAATAAAAAAAAAAAGATGAAACCGAAATTTCTCGATTTAATATCAAGAGAGTCGTGCAATCGCGTTTTTTTATCATCTACGATAATTCGAAACTTGAGTTTATTTTTTATAGAAATAAAAACAAACGTCTTGCAAATTTGTACACACAAACCATAAGGATTGTATAACTTCCCGTTTTTTTTCACATAGCCACTGCAAAAAAAACTCAATTTATGGCTGTGATTTCGTGTAATCGAAACGATGAACTCTTAAGGATGTATAAGAGTCCTTGTAATAACTTCTCAGAACAGTGGTATCAATTACACTAATTTCCTTGATATAAACTGCCATATTAATCACATCATTTTTACAAAATATTCTAACTACATTTACAGTATTTTATTCAAGTCTTTTCACGTTAAGAAAATAATAATAAACGGTTATACGTCAACGTTTCGATTACAATTCCATTAATAATTTAACATACAAATGCTTTTACAGATTTTAAATCTTTTTTTAATTTTTCTACTTTTTATAAACGTAAAATTCAGTTTCAACTTTTATCGATCACTTTCAAACAATATTTATACTTATTTGCAAATAAGTTTGAATGAATGCAAAAGACTTGTACCAAAGATAACTAGAATCAATTATGAATAAATAATGCGTCTATTCTTGTTGAAGCATTTTCATTGGAGTGCCTGACATTTCGAAGACGCTAGGTATACCAAATGCACGTTTTAATTTTACTTTACAGTATATTCAAACTATTCAGTTTTAAAAAGTTTTTTAATTTTTCAAAAGTAAAATGTTTGATTTCTTATAAATTATACTTTACACTTGAATAAATTTTAATTTTCTGTACGATAATATAAATGTTTCTATTGAACGTAAAAATTTTATTTTGTGAAAAAATAAGACCGAGGACTACATATTTGATTAAAAATCACGTGCACTTTTTATACCCGTTCTTCGTATTAACTATATAATCTTTTGTAAAATAACAGCATTTAAAAAAATATAAGATGTAATTACAAATTGATATGAATATTGTGTCAATAGGTTACTACGTAAAATTTTTGAAGTTTGTAAATATAATATTAGACTAATAAGACAGTTCTATAAATAGAAAATCTTTAATTTAAATGTATATGACTAAAATAAGGAACCATTTTCGACAATGAAATTTACGATTGATCTGAGCATCATGAAATTTTATTGTAAAGTATGACCGAGTTTCGATAATTACTTATTTTTATATTATTGTATCAGCTTAAATTAATTTCGTAAGAATACAGGAAAGGTAGAAATTATAAATTAAACAAAACTTAACTTAAAGTAGTAAGAAGAAATTTCATCATTAATTTAAATTCTGACTCACTATAAGATGAAGTTTATCGCGAATAAAAATGTATTGTGAAATAACGTTGATTTTTATAAATATTAGAAGCTTTTAGCAAGCGCAGACGCGTTTAATTGAACATTTCTGTTACAAGAAAGTGAATAATACTGCAACCTCTTTATTGCAATTCCGATGCTTTCGATTGATGGTGCTAAGTATTGCGTGTCGATCGATACGAAATTAACATTTTCGTTGTGTATCTGATAGTCTGCAAAACTTTGAAACAAACCGCCAATCGTACTTACATATAAGATCCAATAAAATCAAGGAAGTGATACGTAAAATGTTTGTTTAATTATATTTTAAGTTCTTACAAGTCTTGTGCGTTGGATTGAAAATAATATTAGACGTGATTATGTTCAATGAAAATAAGATGACTAATAAAAATTATAATATCATGAAATTTACTCATTGTTATTTTGTCTAATTAACAAAAACTTAATTTAATTTTAATGTTACTCTTTTCTAATAGAATGATTCGGTCATAACATTGTAAATATTTATGTCTCCGATACTCAATAAATAAAAACTTGTAAATAGAAAAAGAAAACTAAATAAATTGCATCAACAAGGTGTACAACGTATGTCACATCATCTTTTTTAGATAATTTCAAATTTTTCGTCCATTGATTAGCATATCTGCTGAACAATTAGTTTCATTTGTCAGAAATTGTGTATTTGAACAAATACAATTTACGATATTATACTTTATTAAAATAGTAAACGTAATTTTTTACAAACAATCACAATCGTTAAGATTGTTCTGTCAACGTCAGTTATGTTTGATAAAAAAAGTTAATCATTACTTCGAATAATAAAATATAAAAGAAGAAAATTAAAGTATCACACGTGAAACCCGATCCAAAATAAACGTCCTGTAATATTAGCGCGATATTTGCGAATAATTAACACCAGTACGGAAAAGGTTGTCATATGTTTGTTAGGTCGCCTGAACACGGGCACAATAATTGTGTTGCGATTGACTTTCACGTTAATACTAATGTAAATGATAAAGACTATGAAAACAAAAGACAAGATTGTAAAAATAGTGAGTGCGAAATCTATAAAAAGAAAAAACAATGGAAGTTTGAATATGCTGTATGGCAAGGGGACGTACCATTCGATACTCATATCTGAAGAGAAGACATTTGTTTATATTAGATGTAAGAGTAAATGACCGAGTCGATATGCGACTATATACGTTATAGTAATTATTGTATATTATATAAGTCACTGTTGTTATATTATCAGAAATAAATAATATGAACTATTGTAATAAAACACAGGACAATATTTATTTTCTGCCCGTTTTATTATTTTTCTTTGAAAACAAAAGAAATTTTATAATTTTCGTTGTAAAACATAGTTCTATACACAGTCAATATATATTAGTTTAAAAAAAAATTTCAGAAATAATCTAGCGGTAGTAAAGAAAAAACTTAATGCCCTTTGTGACCTGCATACCCAGTTAAACCTCATTTAGCCTTTCTTTTTATTTTTCGTTCAAACTTTATTTAAACTTCTCTCGCTATTATCATCGAGTTTCTTTCTTCTAAAATTTTGCAATTAAAAATTCATTTTTCTCAATGAATTAATTCATCTTTTTTTTCTCACCTGTGTAACTGTTAAACGCACATTTCAGTGGCTCATACAATATATATGGGCATGTGCTGCTAACCTGATGGTAATCACGTAGTAATAGCAAAGTCGACAACTGGCCGCTCGTCACTGCCCAGCCAGCACAGGTAATCCGGGTCAAAGTTATTCGCCGACAAGTTGTAAAGAGCCTCTGATAGCAAAACTCAGCTTCGAGACCGTCAACCTTTGCTCGAGTGACCTGCTTCGAAATCATGTTCATTACTGCTACACACCTCAATACCCTAACTGCCATTATTGGACTTTTATGCCTATTCTTTTCTTTCGAAAAGTATAATTAAACAAAAATTGTTAGTCAAGGGTAAAGAAATGACACTCCAGCGAATGAGTTTAAAAATCGCAATTTATTAAATTTCCAACAAACATTATTATCATTTATTTTGAATTCAATATTAGAATAACAAAATTAGTTTGCACAATTTCTTATCTTTACGAGAGAGAAAAAAAGGGAAGAATTTGCGTGAGGCAAAAATTCTGAAATTCACATTAAAGATCAAAATATCTCTTAAGATTAAACTTGAGTATCTTCGTTGTCAAATAGTAAATACGTAGCTTCGGAATAAATTAATACGACTTTGTCTCGAACGCTTATAGGATCGAGACGCATCTAAAATTTCTTAAGGCAAAATTCGTCGCTGCTTGTAAATATGCATACTTAAAGTCAGCCTCATATATTAATATCAGCTCAGCGTTGGCTACGTCTCATCTGACTTTGATTAAAATAGTATTTCAATTCTAATTTAAAAATATCGTTTAAAGCCTTATTATGTAAATATTATTGTTCATATGCTCAAGAAATGCATTTGAATAACATTTTTACTGCAATCTTTAATTAACTCTATTTCAAGATGTATTCTGTCAAGTAATTTTATAATTAACCAGCTTGTTTATATCTATCAATGTACTAACAAAATAATTATCAACCTGTCAACTATTTGCAATGTTCTTATGATTAATAGCCTAGAAGAAAATAATTCATAGAGCAAGTATCAGTATTATTCGGTGATTTTGATATTCTTTGTGAATATCGATAAAGATCACAGTGTACATGCTTAATCAATAATCCAATAAGTAATCAAGAATATTTTCGTTTTCAACTTTATATATTTTTTATTTTTTTTAAAACGTTATAATTTCTCGCTATAGAAATGCCAAACTTGCGCTTAGGCCAGCTAAGAGCAGACAATTTATTTAAAAGTCTATGTAACGTATATATGTTTTCCTTTATTGTTTTCGATTATCCGGCAATGGATTTTTATTGCCAAGTAAATGTATCATTTTGCAATACACTGCGCAACAAGACAAAAGTGGTAGTGATTTTTCATTTTTTTTTTATTTTACTAGGCAACGTGGTTAATGCTCTTTTGGTACGAATATCAGTACGACGTGTTAAACGGTAAAGATTAAAAAGTCGATAAAACTTTATTAGCTCGAAAACAATGTTCTTTAAGGTAGTACTGTCGTATATCGATTTACAGTACAGATTTTTATCAAATTGCAGAATATGCTTTTAATTAGCACAAAAATTGTTCAGTTAAATT